>CAUYQG010108584.1:0-64499 GCA_963574415.1 Tarsius wallacei
TTTTAAGTCGTAGTCTCACTCCGTCGCCCAGATTGGAGTACAGTGGCATGCTCCCAGCCACTGCAGCTTCGACCTGCTGGGCTCCAGCAATTCTTCCGCCTCAGCCTTCCAAGTAGCTGGAACTACAGGCGTGCGCTACCACCCCCCGCTAGTTTTTTAAAAAAATTTATTGTAAAGATGAGGGCTCACCAAGTTGCCCAGGTGGGTCTTGAACCCGGGGGCTCAGGCAATCCACTTGCCTCGGCCTCCCAAAGTACTGGGATTACAGGCTGAGTCACCGAGCCCAGCCACCATATAGTACTTTCAAATATTTCCAATGGGGGAAAAATAAATTAGAAGGCCCATACAATGACATTCTTTCTATCAAAAAAATAAATGAAAACTAGAGAATTGATTTCTCCCTGCATAAGGAAAAGTGTACATCCTGTAGATCCCAGAGGTAAGAAAGTCCTGTGGGCCCCCTCTTATATTATGCCCTCAAACGGCACATTTGTTTATAGAGTAGATGTGTCAGGGATTAGAACCTGTGCAGAAATAAGTCCCTCTGGGACAGTTGCTCTCATAATGAGAGCCTGCCTCTTTGACAACACCTGCAGGACTGCTGTTGCCATAGGAAGAACTATTCTGAGATACTTTGGGATACTTAACCAAGTATAAGGAAGGCATCAGAAGCTTCACTTTGAAGGATTATGGCATGGTGTGCTCTATGACCCACAAATCAGAAGATCCAACAGGGTGACTTTTTTTTTTAATAAAAGGAACAACCCCAGTATTTAATTCACTTTCCTGGTAGCTAAGTAGAAACTAAGGTATTTTAATTCTCACAGGCCACAAAAGTGACATTTTGTAAATGATCTTTGTGGGGCACTGACAAGCAACCTCCTTAGTGACAGAAAAATCAATGAACCATTGAAAGCATCCATTGCCCAGCTAAAGAGCAACTAAGTCACTAAGGATCATCTGTTAGGAAAAATGAAGTGTGTCACCCATAGAGGTGGGTGGACTTTTAAAAATACTTTTATATTTCAACATGGACTTCCCAGAGCAAATCCCGGGAATACTGAGATGATAAATAGGCTATTAATATGACAGATCTCTAGCCTAGCCATCTCTACTGTCTCTGTCAGAAATGGCTCCTATGTCTGCACAGGTTGTTTGGCTTCAGAAATACACAACACTGAATGAATACAAATTGTACCTGGGCAAGGTGAGCGGGACAAAGGGTAGGGACAGGGAGGAGGACTTCTGGTGTAAAGCTAGGGGTTGTGGAATAAGAGCACCTCCTAGGAGAATCCCAATCCCAGCAATTTCAGTACAAGCCTCCTAACAGAATGTTTTATTAGACCTACTTTATCTCAAAGGACTCCATGGAAGACCACGGAATAGAGATGTGTGCAACCAGCAGATGCATAAATCTGGGTTGCATGCTGACTTTGAGCACAGATCTGATTTATTAGCTATCTCTGCTTAAAAATCAGATATAACCGAATCTGGAGCATGTTTTTAACTGCTTATATTTGTGCCTGCTTTTTATGTGCCTGACATTGTGCTGACTGTTGTGAGGGATACTATATGTGGGACAAGGCCCTCTTTCCTCAGGTAATTTTCAATCTAGTCGCAGAAACCATACACACATGCATACACCCAGAGTTTGTAGGATATGCTCAGTAAGTGATCTTAGAGGCAGCAGATGCAATGGCAGGTAGGTCCTCCTCATTCCACACCCACCATTCATCTCCTCAGTCTGAGTGAAGCAGCAACCATCTGGAAGCCTGCTCCAACATGGCATGTGTATCTTAGCAGCATGCGGCTCCCTAGCTTGTCTTCTCACACCTTTTCTATTATGTCATCCATCTGCTCAAAACCCTTTCCCAGCACATTCTTTATTTTAGTCTCCAATTTCATCTTTCCTTCCTGGTTTCCAAGGCTATACCCCATCTACTTATCCTTCTGTCTTCTCACTTCCTCATCAACATGCAATATCCATCCCTACTTCCAAGCTTTCATTTCTACTGTCTTTCCCACGTGAGATGCCTTTTACCCTTTCATGCCTGTCCAGTCTTTAAGGTCCATCTCTCAAGTCTTACCTTGTCCAGTAAGGCCTGACTATCCACTGCAGATTTCTATGATCTTTCCTCTTTTCTTTTTGAAATGCTACAGCATTTATACTCTATTCTGCCCAACTTAGCACCTCATTTTCTTTGGTCTGGTACTTACTGTTTGTTAAGCTTATTTACACAATTAGTTTGCAAGTTCAGAATATTACTTAAGTTCCTAATGAATCACACAGCATAACCTGTCACTATGTTGATCCACAATCAATTCATTGTATACTTGCTAGCTGAGCCACTGACTGATTCCAAGGGAAAGAAGTAGGGACAGTAGCAGGGTGGAGCTGTTTTTTTGAGCCAGAGTTGTGAAATGCTTGCCTCATAGAACTACCTAGCCTATATGTTTATTTTTCTTTGGAAAAATTAGTTCTGCATTAAAAATATGCTTTATCTGATATTCTGCTTTTAGCTTTCTGTATTAATGTATTTTTAAATGTTGCTATTTAAATTATGCCATATATCATAATATTTTGCATGCTTTTCATTGCCTTTTCAAAAATTATTGTTTTGTGCTTATAGGCTAGATTTATGTAGGAAAGCATTCCCCTACATCTGTCTTCTGCCAACCCTTTTATTTTCCATGCTCTGTCTTCAAGAAGCTAGAAAGTGTTCTAAAAATAATTCTGAATGTTACCATATGACATCCAATGAGAGGGTCCAATAAAACTTCCAGGAATTTTAGGGGAAGATGACAAGTGGAACTCCTACAACAAGGATAACTCAGGTGACAGTTTTTTAATTGCTTTCAGAGGGCAAAGAGCACTATCCAGGGATTTCATCTGGGGAAGAATTGGTTACTTTGCTGTACCTTGAACCCGCCCAGCTATATTGCCAATATATGCCTTTGGCCCCAACTGGCACTTGGCAAGAGGTGTGCTTGAATAAATACAGAGTCACTCCACTGTTGGGGGAAAAATAGCAACTCCACCAATAACAACTACACAAACAACTCTAAAACATTTCCCCACTCCCAGGCCTTCTTGGCAGACCTGGTTCATTGTCTCCTCCCCCCTAAACATATAGTAGCACATAGACATAATTTGTCTCCACGTATCGGGTCTCATCTCATAGAATGAAAGTAATTCATTCATCCATTCATTTGTTTGTTCACTCTCTTATTCATTAAATATTGAGTTGGGTACTGTGCTAGATAGATGCTGGGGTTCAGAAGTGAATGCATTCCAGTCCCTGCCTTTAAGGAAATGATGGACTAGTAAGGGACATAGACAAGTTAGTCAGTGATTGGAGTTTAGTGTGGTAAGTGCAATATAGAAATAAACACTGAGGAGAGACATTTATTCAACATTGAATGGAGGGATGGTTAGGGAAGGCTTCCTGGAGGAGATGACCATTGAACTGAGGTGACTCTTAAAGAGGAGCGAGTGGCATTTCAGGTAGAAAGAGCAGCATTTTAAAGGTGGTAGGCCTGACACACTGTTAGTTCAGTTTCTATAAATACAACTACAAGTAGTTCAGAATAGCTAGTACTTGGAGTAGGAGTGGGAGATGAAGCTATGGAAGTAATTGGGGGCCAGATCCTAGAGGGCTTATATATGCCATGTTAGGACTTTAAATTTGATCCTGAAGGCAATGAGGGGACATTTAAGCAGGGGAGTGGTATCAGATTTGTGTTTCAACATTTCACTCTAGCCACAGGAGAAAGAATACATTGAGGGAAAGGGAGGGAAGGAGACCAGTCAGGCTGTTGGAGTCATGCAAGTGATCAATGACAGCAGCCCGACCTAAGGGCCACTATCATTAGAAATAGGCAAGGACAATGCAGAGGGAACATTAAGGAAGGAGAATGATTAGAACTAGGCAGCTAATCGTATGTGAGAAGAAGAGCTGGAGAAGGGTGAGATGGGGAGCAAAAGAGGAGTTGTTATTTTGTGTTGTTTTAGGTGGCAAAAGGCAGTGGCGGATCAGTTTACTTTGAAAATATTTAGTGTGAGGGGCCTGTGAGGCATTCGAAAGAGGTGTTCAATAGCCAGTTACCACTATGGGGTGGGATGTAGCAGAGAGGTCAGGACTGCAGGTACATGTGGGGAATCGCTAGTGTAGATGAGGATAGAAAGTGTGCATGTAGGTGAGATGACTCAAGGGAGAGATATGTCAATGAGAAGAGTTGAGGACCCAGAACAGCTCCTTGGGAATACTATTCGAGAGCCAACAGAAAGAAATTCCTGCAAATGAGTTAGAAAGAAAACACAGACTTTAGGAAACAGTTGTATGAAAGAAGGTGGAGAAATGTTAGTTTCCAGAAGTACGTGGTCAGCAATGTCAGATTTGACTGAGAGGTCACCAGTTGTAAGGTTTGAAAAGCAGCCACTGGTCAAGAGAGAGGTGAATTTATGACTTTAAGGAATTATTACAGTGTTTTGGAGAGTGAGAACTAAGGAAGTCTAGGTTGCCTTTTCAAGAAGATTAACCTAAAGACAAAGAGGTTGAGAGACTTTAGCAGCTAGAGAAGGATGTGAGGAGGCAGAAGTTTTTTTAATTTTTAAGGACAAGAGAACTCTCAGCATGTCTTTTAAGCCAAAAGTCTTTTAGTGCTAATAGAGAGGGAGAGATTGCAGATACAATACGACATAGGGCATAATTGATGGAGTGAGATCCCTGGAGAACTGTGAGGAAGAGTACCAGTGGAGGGATACACCTTAGGTGAAAGAGAGTACCTGCTTCCAGTGAGAAAGGAGGAGAAAAGAAAATGCTACTGATGGAGATAAAAGCTTTAGGAGAGGGAGAAGAAGTGAAGTCACAGGAGATCCCAACTGAAAAAAAGGAGTCCTCCATTTTTATCAGTGAGGTAGAAGAAAGGTTATGAGCTGAAAGTAAGAGAGGTGGAAGCAGAGCAGAAGTTTGAGCGAAGTGGTGAAATTCTGGAATGTTTGGTGAGTGGAATTGGAAAAGAAGTTGTCAAGGGGTGAGAAAAATATTGCGGAGCACCCTTAGTAACTCAGCTAAGATCTGTGACCTTGTAAGAAGTACTAATTTGCATGACTGTGATTTTTATTCCCCCTGTAACTCTCATATTCTTGGTAAAGAAGTGGAGACATTTCATGATTGGATTCTGTCAGAGTAGGGCTTTGTAAGACAATTGTGACAGTCAGTCAAAGAGCAGGATTTTCCAGGGCAGTGGGTTAAGAGCAATTTACACGATGGATATAGAGTCTAGGCCAGGAGGGAGCTGAGAAATTGGCTAAAAATGGAGGAATCCAGGAAATGAAGGTTTTGTTGAGATCAAAGAACAAGTAAAATAGGAATAAGTGCCTGACAGAGAAGGTTAGTTGTATGAGAAGCTAAGCTTAGAGAATGAGATAACAGGGTTGAATATTTCAGAGAAAGGGTCATTCTAGATAATAAAAATATCTGGGGCAGTTGTTGTTCTCCATTCTGGCTGCACATATATGGAGTTTTCAAAAATCATTTGTCTAGGTCTCACCCTCAGAAATCCTGCTATAGTAGGTTCTGGGTGGGCCTGAGTCATTGATATTTTATGTAACTCTACAGGTTATTCTGATGTGCAGCCCTCGTTGAGAACCACTGATTTAAAAGATGGCCATGGGAGTAGATTGCAGAAGTGGATGGGAGGTAAAGTTTATTAGAGTTGAGGGAGGTCAAGGAGCCATAAGGAAAGGGTATGAAGGAGGTACCCATTTATATCTTATTTCACAAAGTGGCAGCAGCATGAAGTGTAGGAAGGAAGACTGGGAGCCAAAATCCTCAGTGGACAAGAGGACTTAGCCAGGAGAATTAAGTGGTAACAACCTCAAAGAAGAGAGTTTTGTAGGCAGATGCAGAAATACTGCTCTCAAATCATTTGCAGTTAAAAAAGAGGGGAGGGGGATGAATCTGCCTTCTCTGTTCTCCAAGGCCTACAGACTTGAAATAGGGAAGAATAAGCAACCTCCAATAGGATTATCTCAGGAAGTGGTACATTTGTTAGATTGTAGAATTTGAAGTTGTTGTTCTCAACCCCAGCTACTTAAAAGAAATGCCTGAGAAGCTTTAAAAAATAAGGAACCCTGCGCCTACCCCAGACTAACTGAATCTCAATTTCTGGGAGTGAGAGTCTAGCATCTCCCTTTTAAAAAAAATTCTCAGATGAGAGTGGTATATAGTGAAGTTCAAGAACCTAAGGCAAGAAGTGAAGGGAGCATTTAATGAGGAGGTATAGAAATATTTATTCCTAACAGGAGAAGATCTAGCCTCTGGAACCACAGAACATCAGAGTGAACATATAGGTGATAATAGATTACTAGAGGGGCTTTTGCTTCTTTACAAGCTAGTGGAGTGGAGAAAGATGTCAGGATGAGAGATTCTGAAGAGATTGGCTAGCCCCTGTAGTTACAACCAGAACTCATAGACAGGTCAAATGCTGTTTGCAGTTTGTGGTCCTGTTACAATTTGTGGCCCTGTTCTGAGTTTCAATAGAATATGGGAATACACTTAGAAAGTGATACCCGTTTGGACTTCTGCTCTCTAAATATCAACCCAGAGAAGCCCTGGATGAGTCAATATAAATGACTAATGCTCACAGGATTTGGAGGAAAGATAAAGACATTTTAGTGTTCCTAAGCAAAATAAAAAAAACCAAAAAACAGTTCTCATGTAGGCTCCATTCAATCACTAAACATTAACAGAAGGCTAGGGCTTCTGCTGAGTTTTTTTTTAAATGCCACTGAGTGATAAATAGCGTAGCTATTAAGAACTTCAGTTTTGGATACATACTGGGGAACCTGGTTCAAATCCTGACTCTGATACCTGTTGTCTGTGTAACCCTGGGTATATGGTATAACCTCACTGAGTCTCACCCTTCTCATTTATAAAGCAATAATAATATGCCCTACCTCATAAGATTATTGTGAAGATTAAATGAGATAATCTTAAAAGTACTTTGCACATGGTGAATGTTTCATTAATAATAGATATAGGGTATGGTGGCTCACGCCTGTAATCCCAACACCGTGGGAGGCTGAGGCAGGAGGATTGCCTGAGGCCAGGAGACCAGCCTGGATAACCAACCTGGGTAACATAAATATAGCAAGACCTCGTCTCTACAAAAAAATTAAAAAATTAGCCAGTGTGGTGGCATATGCCTGTAGTCCCAGCTACTGGGGAGGCTGAGGCAAGAGGATTGCTTGAGCCCAAGAGTTTGAGGAGGCTGTGGTGAGCCGTGATCGTGCCACTTCACTCCAGCCTGGGCAATGAAGTGAGACCTTGACTAAAAAAAAAAAAGAAGAAGGTTATTAAATGAGGCACAAGCCAGGTGCTGGGGAATGCAAAAATGAATAAGATACAGTTTTTTGCTGTCAAGTATCACAAATTTTAGCTAAAGAGATAGTATGTAAAGAAGAAATAACAATAACAATCCGGTGCTGTTAAGTGCTAAGCTCAAAGTAGACACTGGGTAGTTCTATGGGCACATGAAAGGAAGGGCATTTAACTTTGTCTGCAGAGGAAGATAGGAAAAGCCTTGCCAAAGGAGAAGAAGCCCAAGAGTGAATCTTCAAGGATAAGGACTAATGGGTGTGATCTATACAAAATTGGGAGGGGAGGCTAGGAATTAAGACTTTCCAGGCCTAGGTATAGCATTTGTAAAAGCTTGGAGGTAAGAGAAAATTTGACAGTTTAGGGAGCATGGAATGCATATTGATAGTGGGGCCCATGGCAAGAATAGAGACTGGAGAAGTAAGTTAAGAACAGATTATGCAGGCCCTATGAATATCATACTAAGGAGCATGAGCTTTAAACATATGGGTAATTGGGCAGGGGGTAGGGGCATTTAAGGATCTTTTTTTTTTTTTTTTTTTTTTTGAGTTGGAGTCTCACTCTGTCACCCAGACTGGAGTGCAGTGGCTGCTCCGGGCCACCACAGCCTCGACCCGCTGGGCTCTGGCGATCCTTCTGCCTCAGCCTTCCAAGTAGCTGGAACTACAGGCGCGCGCTACCACGCCCGGCTGCATTTAAGGATCTTAAAGGCAGGAATGTGATCTGGCCATAGAGTAGACAAATGAATAGGAGGGGGCAGAATTCGAGGCAGTGAGACCAGGTGAGAAAAGCTGATGCCTTGGACTAAGATTTGTGAAAGGAAGAAGGTGAATTCAAGATTAGTTTAGGAGATAGAATAGACAGAACTTGGTGACCAATTAATGTAGAAATAAAGTAGGAGTCAAAGATGCTTCCTTTTTTGGTTTTGGCAACTGAGTCAGTGCTGAATTACCCAGTAGCCAGAGCAAGCTTGTGCGTATGGTCATCCAGCAAATCAGGAGCACCCAAAATGGGGAAACTGTTTAGTTCTGGATATAGAGCTTTAAAAAAGACAAATGAATTTTCATAAGAACATTAAAACTTTTTGTACTTCCTTACTTTGTATGGTTTAGTATTGTTTTTTATTTTATTGTATTTTATTTTATTTTTGAGTCAGAGTCACTCCATTGCCCAGGCTGGAGCGCGGTTGGCATGCTCATGGTCACCCCAGCGTCGACCTGCTGGGTTTAGGCAATTGTTCCATCTCAGCCTTCCAAGTAGCCAGAACTATAGGCACGCACTACCATGCCTGGCTAATTTATTTTTTATTTTTACTGTAGAGATGAGGTCTCACCAAGTTGCCCGGGCTGGTCTCGTACCCACGTCCTCAGGCAATCCACTCACCTTGGCCTCCCAAAGTGCTGGGACTACAGGCTGAGCCACCAAGCCCAGCCAGTTTAGTATTGTTTTTATTTGTTTTGCATATTGGAGAGGGGGATCATAATTTCATTGCTTAGGGCCTCCCAAAGAGGAAGTCTAAGGCCTTGCTCCTTCTCTAATCTGGGTGGTCAGTGATATCATTTCACGGAACTAGGGGACTCTGGAAGAGCAAGTTTGGGCTTCTGGCCTCTTATGCTTAGACCTGAATGAAAGGAATAGCATGGTTAGTCTGGTAGGGGATGGGTGATCAGGTTGCCCTCTAGGAAGACACCACTAAGCCAATTCTTCACATAACTTTGCTCAAGTGTCTTAGACAATACGCTACAAATGTGCAGTTAATACTAATAGAAAATTTGGAAGACCGTTTATTTGCTGGCAAGAGGGGCTAGAAATTCAAGTTGATATAAGCTTTGAAGGTGTAGATTCAGGTAGGGGCTCTTAAACTGGAGTTCAGGTGAGTTGTGAACCTCTGAAAGTATATGCAAAATTGTGTATATGTGCATAGTGCAGTTTATGGGCAGAAGTTATACAGTTTTCTTCAGTTTTGTCAGAGTGATCTTTGACCTCAAAAAGGTTACCAAGAACCGGTTATTATGAAGCTGTTTCTTCAGAGTTCTTTACTTGCCTGGGACTCTTCCAAGGCCCTAGGATGGGTCCTAGCAATTTTGTATTTGTAATTTTGTATTTTTATGCAAAAATACAAAAATTTGAACCTTCCTCTCAAATTATAAAAAGTGTTTGTTCTCCTAATATCTGGATCCATCCCTACCAACCACAGGTTTAGGGAATTATCTGACTGAGTTAGGATTTGGAAGTGGATGCAATCCAAGAGGAATGAGTGTAGAGAACGGACTGCAGAAGGCCATAGACTGCACTAGCAAAGCCAGAAGGAGAAGAGGTGACAACCAAAGAAAGTGGTCACTGAGGGAGAAGGAAAGTCAGACCATATTGTCCAGGAAGTGGAAAGAGAGATGGTTACCCGTGACCGGCATGAGTGGGTGATTAGGAAAGAGAAAAAATAAGAAAGCGATTACAGGAGTGTATAGGGCACCTTCAGTGGAGTGGCAAGAACAGAAGGCTGATTGTTCCATTTGCCTTTGTGAACAAGTAAAATGGTAGTTGAACAAGCATAAATGGTAGCTACAGTCCACAAACATCCAGGGGAAATAGGAGTACCAGCAGAAATCTCTAAAGTTCACATTTGAGTTAGGTAATACTCATCAATAGTGTAGGCTTACTATAAAAATGAAATCTGTGCTGAGAGTAAGTTAGATGGCATATATGTACTTTTCCAGAATGAGTCCTAAATGTATTCTATGGCCAGGCAAAGGCTTCTGTCCCTCTGCTCCCAACCTTTCTTTCCTGATTCTGTATAGTTTCTCTTACTACTTGAATTTTCAAATATCTGCCCCACATCTCTGTCCTCTGGCTGGAGATATGGAGCATTGAGAGAGGGCAGAAAGAGAAAAGAAGAATAGCATTTTAACATGAAAATTTCTGAATTTGAAATTTATCATGGGTATCCCACAAAACCAGTACTAATTCATATATGGTTGAATGTTGTCTGTAACACAGGCCAAGGCAATATCTGTTTAAACCAGCATGTTCTAAATTGATCACCCTGGCAATTCTGACGTTGATTGGTTTTACCTGGGTAAACTTGGTTCATGCTGACTTGCCCAGTATTAGGAGGGTAAATATTATTTTTTCAGTGTTAAATACAGTCTTATCAGAGATACTTCCTCAAATTTGTTGATTTCTGTGTTATGGAAGCTACTAGATGCCATTTTAGAATGTTTCCACAGTAACTTTCTCCAGGGAACTATTTCCAGATAGACTAATTTGATTATGGTTCTCAACTTCTTCAGTGATTACATATTTAAAGGCTTTTAACTTATTAGTTATTGATAGATTTATTCATAATTATGTAACAATGAAAAATCTGTTACTTGAAAAAGACAATGATTTTGAATGGCTAATATGATCAAATATAACGGGAACATGGAAAAATAGCTACAAACTGGAAAGACTAAACCAAGGAACTGCTTTGAGGTTTCTAAGAACTCAATACAATTAATTCAGTAAAAACAAAAACAAAAACAGCAAGTTGTATCTTTTTACTAGCAAAGTGCTCAGTAAGAAATGATTTAAAATTTTTAAATGATGAAGATTAGTAACATCATTGACTTGCGATAGTATTCTTGCTGAAAGAAGACCAAGAGTTAAAGATATGCTTCATAATGTAAACGTGCTAAATTAAAGAAGTTCCAACCACTTGAACACAAAAAATTAACTATAGTTAATATGGAAACAGTTCATAACATTATTATAGATAGCTAAAGTACTTTTCTTTTTTTCTAATAGTAAGCCTTAGCTTGGCTTGTGTGTCACCTTAGTAAGTGGTATTTGATCCAACAAAGCCAGTTAAACACAATATCCCTAAATATTTGTTGGTTAAACAATGAGATTGGTAAAGGATATAAATCAATTTGAATGAGGGTTTCTCTTGAATTGGGTTTTGGAATTTTTTTGAATTATTTGAACATAACATTTGTCATCAAACACTTAGCCACTTCTGCAAATAAAATTGGAATTTCTGGAGTAATGTATTGTGAAAATTGTGCCGGAATTGGTTGTCTTTCAACTTTGTAATTGTTTTTGATGACCTAATTATACAACTTATGGATGCCAAAACTTTATCCCCAAATAAATACTTGTTAACATTTTGCCTTTAGCCAATAAGAAGAAAGAGAAAGAGCGCCCAGAGATCTCTCTTCCTTCTGACTTTGAGCATACGATTCATGTGGGGTTTGATGCAGTCACCGGGGAATTCACTGTAAGTAAGCTTCTTATTTTGTTTTGTAAGCCATGAAAGAATTCTTTTGTGAAAATATATTTCTAGCAAGAATTACCATGTCCCAAAATGTCAGACATGATGCTTTTGATAATTCCAAATAAGATGGACTTTGCCTAGACAAACATAGATAAAAATGGAGAGTGGCAACAACATTGCCAAAATTATTTTGTCCATCTTAAAAAAAAAAGTCTGATCACTATATGGTCTTCAACTTGGTTGAAAATATTAACATGGTACAAAATATGTCCTGAAAGAAAGACCCTGTCTGAGCTTGTTCTTTATTATCTGAAGCAAATCGGAGAATCATCTACTTAATTTGGCTGATGAAGACAATCCATCTGAATAATTCAGGTTTGACATTGAAATCTGGATTACCCAGATCAGGAAACCACATTAAGCAAAAATCTGTAAAACCAACCTGTCCCTCCTTTTGATTTCAAGAATATAGCTTCGTTTTAAAATTATTAGTAGACATATTTTATAGATATTTAAAAAAGCAAACCCTAGGTTTCAGGAAAAAATATCGTTGGATAAATCATGTATGCTTTAGTGGTTATGTGCCCCCCCCACGGATGATTTATAACAAATATCAATAATAATTTCTGAATAAACCATAGCTATAGAAAAAGCCTTCCTTTTTCTTTTTCTTTTTCTTTTTTTTTTTTTTTTTGAGTTGGAGTCTCACTCTGTCTGGAGTGCAGTGGCCACTCCTGGCCACCGCAGCCTCGACCTGCTGGGCTCCGGCGATCCTTCCGCCTCAGCCTTCCAAGTAGCTGGAACTACAGGTGCGCACTACCACGCCCGGCTAAATTTTTTGATTTATTGTAGAGATGAGGTCTCGCCAAGTTGCCCAGGCGGGTGTCGAACCCATGGGCTCGGGCAATCCACTCACCTCAGCCTCCCAAAGCGCGGAATTACAGGCTGAGCCCCCAAGCCCAGCTAGAATAAGCCTTTCTTTGGCTATTTGTAGTACTTAAATAGCACAAGATCTCAGATCTATGACATTTTATACTTTTTTAAAGAACTGGCTTTTTTTTTTTTTTATAGATAGGTGAGGAAAAAAAATGTGATTAGAAGCATGTTTCCAGGAAAGTCAACTACCTTTTTCCATAATAGTAAGAAATTCAGTTAAACTGTGCATTCTGAAATAGAAATTTTAAATTCATTTAGAAAAAAATCTTTGATAGAACCATCACATCAATTCTTGGGAAATTTAGATGTTCAGAGATAAATTTAGATATTAAGTAGTTGAACTTCTGTTTTATAACATGTTTAGTGAATAGACTGTGTCATATGATTATGTGAAAAAAAAAGAATGAGCAAACTAATCTGATGTGGAGAAGTAAACCATGACACCCAATTGGCAGTCAAATTATCTTATTTTTTAAATTCTGGAAGTAAGAAATCAGAATGAAATGGAAACTGAGCAAACATCTTGGCCTCAAGAAGTGGTGTAAGTTGATTATTTTTGTGTTCTTGGTAGCAAGCAGAAGAGAAGGATAAGAAATATTGACACTATTAAAGTGGAGATAGGTAAGATTTAACCAATTTCATCTGAATAATGTTCAGAGACATTATTCAAGTAGCCTTGAGTTTGAGCCCAGTCTTTACTATATTTTCAGAATATTCTCTTAGATACACTTACAGACTATAACCTCACAGTTACCACTACCACCACCAGAAAAAACGTAATTTGTATAACCTGAAATTTTTATATTAAAAAAATTATTAAAAGATTATAATTATTTTTCCTGACATTTGAAACAGAAAAAGCCCTTAAACTTTATCAAAGTTTTGTCTAATAATGCTTCCCATTTTTATTTTAAGAACTTTATCTTTCCAGCTTTGACCTTTTTATTTTCTCTATGCTTCTCTTCTGTTTAAACCTCTCTTATGTTTTATTGTTGTCATTCCATATTTTTCTTTCTTTTTGATTTCTGATGGGAGTTTTCTCCTCCGGTTTCCTCTTGTGGCATTCTGGTTGCTGTCTAATATTTTGTTATTTCCACTTTTCCAACTAACTTGACATCTTTTGTTACAATACCTCTATCTTTAGCTCTTACTTTTTTCTTCATGGGTTGTGAATGGGAATTAAAGAAAGTGAATCACCAGCATCTTGCTGATTGCAGCACCAGTCCTTTTTATTTTGCTGTCAATTAGAACCCAAAGAACCAATCAGGGAAGGGTGGAGCAGGATATGTGATGGGCAGTCTTTCCACTGATGCAAAACAGTTTGATTCAACTGAATCAAACCAAACAAATACCCTTTCCCCCTCCCCACTCCTCAGTTTGAAATAAAACAGCTGTTGGGAAGCAATCACTTAGAAACCGGTTGATTATATAGAAAAACACAGGCTAAATTTGGAAATTGGAAGTACTTTATTGTCATCTTGATGATCTTTTGTAATTGTTTGTCCATACATTATTTTTAAAGATGCCAAATTCTGCCCTTCTTTTCTTTTTTACTATTTTAACCTATGGTTTACATTTACCGTGTTATTATGTTTATTAAGTTTAAAATGCCAATGATAATATGCTTTTTTAAAAAGTCATTTTATTGGTAGTATTTAGAAGTGGGTCCTAATTGCCACAGTAGCATTAATTCATTGTGTGTTGGGAGGGGATTATATTGCTAAATTTGATTATCGTGGTTGTTGAGGTTGAATTTTGTGCTTTGTTGAACTGTTTAATCTAGTTGTCTTACAAGGGCCTGTTATTTTGAATATTTGGACTCTGATTTGGTGTGTTGCTTGGTGATTACCCTCTGACTAATTGGCCCATATAATCTTATACACCTGTTCATACACTTGGACCCTGAAGCTAAATGTAGGTTGGGAGGTGAGATTTTTGGTATTAAATTATTATGAGTCCTTACCCTTTATATTGACATTTTTGTCCCAAATACTTCAGAACTCCCCTTTCCAGACCTCTAGACCTGTGACGGTCGCTTCAAGTCAATCAGAGGGAAAAATGGTATGAGTGATATAAATTATCATTTCTTATAATTAGATAAATGCTTGGCCTGTTATATCATGCTGCCATTCTCCTGGGCTACACTGGACAACCCCCAGCTTGATGTACATCTAGTTGTTATTGTATACATGGTCAGGCATTGATATGTGCTCCTGCTTCTGATGCTCAAACTCCTAGGTCTCCATTAGCTGTCTAACTTTTGGGATTAGTGCCTCGATTTGGAGTAATGAAATGGCTTTTTGATCTTGTGCCTTTGTGGCATACATTCAAATTTAAAATTCAGGTTACATTGATAAATGGGTTTGTCTCAACTTAGAAAAAGAAATTATGTCAGCAAGTGTAGTCATGTGGTAAGTATAGTTGTTTGGAGGATTTTCTGCAATTGACAGCATTTTTTTTCTGCTGTCTAGTGATTACAAGACTATTTATCACAAAAGTTTATAAGTGCCATGGGAATGTATAATAACTGCAAATATTCTAATGATTATGGTAATGATCATGCCAGTAATGTCTGCTCTAATGATTATGTGCAATGCATACCTCAATTTATAACACTTAATAACTCCTTTGGCCATTACAGTATTAACCAAATGCTATTAATTGCACTTAGAATCAGAACTGGGATCATGCATGGGCTCCTGAGTTCAAATTTTTGGCTTAAGGCTTTAGCATCAAACTGCGTGATGAATGCATGTAAAAGTGTTGTTTCACTGTGCTTGGAGTAACCCCAAATACCAGGAATCAAGGACGTATATCCCAAATCAAACCAGTTGGGTCAAAGCATGTTTGTGTAGCATTTGAGATACCTTTATTTCAACAAAGCTGTTACCTTATATCTGGTTTTATTTTGTGGGAAGTGGGATTTCAGAACTTTGGCACTAAACTAAAAATTATTCTTATATGTATGGTTTGAAATGGAATGATTTCCCCTTCCCTGGTCTAAACGTCTAAGAACCTTAATCATAGATTCTGGCTGTGTGGGAAAGTTGTTTATCTAGTTTTCTCTAACCCAGCCATGACTTTAGCTACAAAGTACAGAAGAAGCATATCAATGAGAACAAAAATTCAGCATTACGATATAGCCATCCTTTGAATTTTAGCCACATACACACTTTCAGTGTGAAACTGAAATTGATTAACTAGAATTGGGAACTGAAATTTGTAAGTTATCACATGGCCATTGGCTACCTGTGATCACCCAATTATAAAAACAACTTACAAATTATTGTTGAAGCTTTTCATGATGCCATCCTTCTTCCCTCCAAATTCATGTTTCTGCCTTTTAGTAATTTTTCTAGTCATTTAGTAATTCTTACTATTACATATTTATGGAGGAAGCATCTGGCCAAAAATGGAATTATACATCCAAACTTTGGAGCATTGTCGTTTTCTTTGTTCTCTTAAATCTGTTGTCCTGTAGCCTGTCCTGTCCCTGATTTAGTTAATACCTCCCTATTTTCATAACCGCCCCACTTTAGAAGGGACCCCCCCCATTCAGACCCATTGGTTTCATCTCCTCCCACCTTCTAAGTTGTCCCACATTCTGTTTTAACTTTCTTTTCTTTCTTTATTTACGTCCATTACAGCCAGATCTCTATGGCTCACAGATGTGCCCAGGGAAGCTCCCAGAGGTGCGTCACAGGCCCAAAAGAAGCTTGCATCAAAGTGCTTCTTTGAGATGTCATAGCACTGCAGCAGCAGGTTCATGTGTGTGCAGTAGAGTTGTTGCTTGGCTTATCTCACTTTTTTGTTGTCATTCCCAAACTCTGGAGGCCCACGTCACACATTGTTTTGCCGAGACTTCATAGGACAAAGCTGCATAAATTGTGTCTGGATGCACTTCAGGAATAGTGTGTCTGTTTCTCTCTCCAAGTTGCTCTTGGAGGTTGGTTAATTATGAAATGGGGACATCTGTAGGCTGAACATGTAGGAAAGAATGTTGAATGCTCAATGCAAAGCTAATCTCTGTGTAATTTTTGCAATTCTCCTTGGTTAGACTTCTAAATACTCCCTCCTCTCTGCTCTAAAAACTTTAGATTATTACAAATTCTCACAAGGATTTGGAATGGTTTTCACAGTCCCCAGGTTCTATGTGGCCTATAAATGAAGTGAGGAGGAAGAGAAAGTGGGAGTTGAGGAGAAGGAGGGCACACCCTGGAGAAAGCTGCAGGGAGAATGCCCAAAGCAGCATTAATGTTACTATTTCGCATCTCAGTGGTTATCGCTCCTCCATAATTCTATTTTGTCTCCTCCCAATCTGCCTTTATATTAAAGCTCTAGACCCCCAAAAATTACATTTTATGATTACAAAGTATAAACTGACCAAGGGTGAGACTCTCGTTTTATCCTTAAAAACATTTTGATTATAACATGCCCAGAAACAGCTTATGTTGTTCCAGTCATATATAAAACCCATTGTTCTGCACTATACTATGCTGTGCACAAATTTAGAGAAGTCTTGCTATGTCTGCCCTGAGTCGCCAGAAATAAAATAAGCTAAGCCGTAAACATCATTTCATGGATGAGCAGAGTCAATATGGAGGTGATTTTCATGCGCTTTTTTTTTCTATCACAGTCATACTCCCACCCACCCTTTTTAAGTTGGATCCTAGTTTTACCTATGTGTTTTAATTAGAAAAGAGAATGATTGCATTGTTAAGTTACTAACGTTAAATCTAGAATGTAACTTCAGTTTCCCAAGAGTAATCCTACAGGTAGCATGGGCTTCTTGGTGAAGAACTTAACTGGAACATGAAAATGCCGCTGCAGAATGTTCTGAGCTGCCATTTTTTCCCTTTGGTTGTCCACAGGGAATTCCTGAGCAATGGGCACGATTACTCCAAACCTCCAACATAACAAAACTGGAACAGAAGAAGAACCCACAAGCTGTTCTAGATGTGCTCAAATTCTATGATTCCAAAGAAACAGTCAACAACCAGAAATACATGAGCTTTACATCAGGAGGTAAGAGAAAGTTTAGGATACCGAAAAGTGAAAAAGTAATTCTAATCTCAGGGACTTATGATTAGAACAAAGTGTTTGTAGAACGTTTGAAGTCCATTCCAGTACCTTCTCCAAATGGCTTCAGCATAAGTAAACCAAAAGGTGAGTTGGAACTTGAGGTTGATGTTAGGAGATTTATATTACTCAAGTATTTTTGGAACCCAAATAAATAAATTATTCCATGAAATGGTAGTTGTTAACTCAAATCAGCAGTTATAATTATTGTTTTGTCTCTTACCTGGCATGAAGACACTTAGTCACTTAGGATCAGGCTCTGGAAATTTATTTTATCCCTCGGGTTCATTGACTTACACTATGATGAAACAGCATAAATTTTGTGGTGCCAAGTTATTTTGATCAGATCCCAAAATCAGACTGAAAAAAAGAAACCATGTCTCACTATTTTTATAAGTTGAAATAGCCATGTTACTGCCAAATCTTGACCTCATTTGCTAGTGTGTACACCTAGCCATGGAGCTTTGATGTCCAAAATTACATTATAAGTAACTGAAAATATATACCAAATAATACTTTCACATTTTGAGAAAGATAACCTGAGTTGTCTCTTTAGAGCAATTTATTATTTTACATCTAAAGAAGTAAGAGAATACTGTCATGAGTACGCCAGCTATAAAGAGTCTCCACGTCTTAGCACTGGATTTAGTCTAGGGCATGCTTTAAGTTTCTTTGAGAATGGTGCAAGGATACAATTGGAAGGGGAGTAGCATCTAACTTAGCCATATCAAATATCGGAGCCCAAACTTGAAGGCATATGGCAATTCACATGCAAATTAAAGTATTTTAAATGAGAAGATTGCTTAACTGCCCTTCTCCAATGTTGAAAACCTAAAGAGAAAGACATCAAGGAAAACTGTGTATGATATTTCGTCTTCTACATGGAATAAAATGTCTGAGAGATACTGGTGACACATCAAACAATGTTTAATGTGAGGAAATCAGGAGCTGTGCTCCTAGCTAGAACCATAGGCAACCAGAACTGAAAATGCATTCAGTAAATCACTTCAGTATAACCAGATTCTCAGAGTTTGTTCTTTACTCCAAGTAGCCACTGCTGTTTAACACTTATTTTTATGTGCCAAATTCTCTCAACTTACAACAATGAAATCCTGACAACAGTGTTAAAACTCAATAGTATCTGAGTTTTTGCACTATATTGAGCTGAATGAAACTCACAATATATTTTTTGAATGCTCTAGTGTTGTGACTAATAGAATAGAAGGAGAAGAGGGGGAGAAGATAGGGGTAGGAAGAGAGGGTGGAAGGAAGTAAGGAAAGGAGGAAGGGAAGGAGCATGGAAGGAGCATGGAAGAGAGGGAGAAACCAAATGGGGACAAATCCTGGATCTATAGTAGTCCCCCCTTATCCACATGAAATAGGTTCTAAGACCTCCAGTCTATGCCTGCGACCTTGCATAGTACCAAACCCTATACACACTATATTTTTTCTACTTTTTACTTATGATAAATTAGGTGTAATGGCTGGGCTTGGTGGCTCAGCCTATAATCCCAGCACGTTGGGAGGCCGAGGTGAGGGGATTGCCTGAGCCTGCAGGTTCGAGACCAGGCTGATCAACTTGGCGAGACTTCATCTCTACGATAAATCAAAAATTAGCTGGGGTGGTAGTGTGCGCCTGTAATTCCGGCAACTTGGAAGGCTGAGGCAGAAGGATTGCCAGAGCCCAGCAGGTCGACGCTGGGGTGGCCGTGAGTGTGCCATTGCACTCCAGCTTGGGCAAAAGAGTGAGACTACAACTCAAAAAGAAAAAAATTAGGTGCAATAAGAGATAAACAGCAATAATAAAATAGAATAATTATAACAGTATGTCAGCATTAATTACTCTTACACTTTGAAGCCATTATTAAGTAAAATAACGGTTACTTGAATACAAGCACTGCAGTACCATAAAAGTCTGATAACCAAGATGGCTAGTAAGTGACAAATGGGCAGGTAGTGCAGATGATGTGGTTACACTGGACAAAGAAATTACTCACATCTCAGGTGGGATGAAGCAGGATGGTGCAATTTTCATCACACTTGGAGCAGCATGCAATTTAAAACTTATGAATTGTTTAGTTCTGAAATTTTCCATTTAATATTTTTGGGCCACAGTTGACCACAGGAAGTTGAAACCATGGAGAGTGGAACGTGGGATAAAGGGGATAAAGTAGATGTATAGAATCGTAGCAAGCAGAAGTAGGTAATCTTGACATTCCTCCATTCCTGGAGGTCTTCATTAAGGTCTGTTAAATGATTTGGTGAGAATATGATGATGATATAATGATGTGAGCTATTCTAAGAAAAACTGTGTAATTAGTCATATTATCTATTTAATGCTAAATTGGAGAATTTTCTTCTAGTCAGAAGCATGCAGTTTTTTTTTTTAGTATGATCTCTAAATGAGGCAGTCTTTATGAAACCAAGGTGATCTCTTTATTTTCACTTTTCAGATAAAAGTGCGCATGGATACATAGCAGCCCATCCTTCGGTAAGTGAAAAATTGAAAGTTGTTTCTCATGAATGGTGTTTCCAGAGACCTAACAGAATATAATTGCACAGATCCAGTTTTTAGATATAGAATCTTTTAAAAACACTTTTAAAATTATTATTTAGTTACATAAAATTCACCTATTTTAAGGGTACAGTTTAATTATACACCTGTGCTACCATCACCACAATCAAGTTTTAGAACAGGTCCACCACCCCAGTAAAGTCTCTCATGCTTGATTACAGTTAATCCTCACCCACTCCCACCCTAGCTCCAGACAATCACTAATGTGATTTTTGCCTTTATAGATTTGCCTTTCTAGACATTTTATGTAAATTAAATAATACAGCATGTGACCTTTTGGGACTGGCTTTTTTCACTTAGCATAATTCTTTTAGGATTCATCTAAGTTATTGTGTATTAATATTTTTTTCTTTTTTATTGCTGGGTAGTATTCCATGGTATGATTTTACCACTGTTTATTTACCCATTCACATGTTAAATGCTCTCTAGACTGTTTCCAGTTGTTGGCCTTTACAAATAAAACTACTATGAAAATTCATGTACAGGGCTTTATGTAGTCAGATGTCTCTATTTTTCACCTATAGAATCTTGAAGAAAATAATTATATTAATAGCCACGTCTCTTTATTGAACACATACACTGTATACTTACAGTGTATACTGTGGGCTAATATTATTTTTATATTCACTCAATCTTTCCTGCAACTCATGTAAGTAAGTTTTATTATTGTTCCCATTTTATAGATGAGGAAACTAAGATTTGGAGAAATGAAATAACTTGTCCAAAGTCACAAGAGTACACCTTTTCACGTTACTTGTGCCAGCAGAGGTACAGTGATGGAAGTGACTTTGCCCAGATTCACGAATGTTATCAAGAGTTGTCACTAAAAAATAAGTAACATACTTCTTGGAAGTGCTATAGTATCTGAAAGAATACTCACACACATTAGGTAGAAAATGATCTCAGGTGAGGCTTCCCTTTCTGTGATTTTCATTTTGATATCCTGATGGAAATTATTTCCTGCCTCGTTTGCTTCCTTAGGGGTGAAAAACTTAGCATTAGTGAAAGTCTCCCAACTGTTTATTCAGAGTCATGGATGGCCAAGCTGGGATTTTTGTTTTATAGAAGATAGAATGCCGCCCTGCTTGACATCACCCTAAGCAGCCAGTATGGCAACAGTAAATTATTAGTGGTAAAGAATAAAGGCCCTAAAATGGTATGGCAGTTTCTCAAAAAATTAAAAATAGGATTATCAGCTATTCCACTTCTGAGTATATACCCATAATTGAAAGCATGGTCTCCAAGAAACATTTTGTACACCCATGTTCTTTGCACTGTTGTTCACAATAGTAAAAAAAGTGGAAGCAACTCAACTATCCATCAACAGATAAAGGAATAAACAAAATATGGTGTATATATAAACAATAGAATATTATTAAGCCTTTAAAAGGAAGAACATTCTGTCAAATGCTATGACATTATGCTAAGAACATTATGCTAAATGAAATAAGCCAGTCACAAAAAGGCAAACACTACAGGATTCCACTTATTTGAGGTACCTAGAGTAGTCAAATTTATAGAGACGCAAAGTAGAATGGTGGTTCCCAGAGGCTGGGGAGAAGGGGAGTGGGGGGAGGTTTAATGAGTGCAGAATTTCAGTTTTGCAAGATGAAAAGAGATGAATGGTGGTAATGGTTGCGTGACAACATACTTAACACTACTGAAATATATACTTAAAAATGGTTAAGATGGTAAATTTTGTTATGCATATTTCACTACAATTAAAAATAAAATGAAAAAAGAGTGACGGCTCTGGACACAGGTGTTTAATCTAATTCCTCCATTTACTAACTTTGTGACTTTGAGAAAGTAACTTAGCTTCACTGAGCCTTTCTTTCCTTGGCTTTAAATGGGAATAATAACAGTACTTATCTCCTAGAACTTGTATTAATATTAAATATGATATGCATATGAAGTAATTAGTACTGTACCTAGCACAGAATATATGTTTATTAAACGTAAGCTACTATTATTTTTAGATGACAGCAAGAGGGAAAACACTCTTTCCATGAGGCTTTATGAAGCCATGGTACTTGTGCCTTGTTCAGGTTACCCAAAACAGAATAGAATGTAGCTCTCTCTTCTGACTGGTCATTTCCCCTCCTCCTCCTTCTTTGCCAGGACAGCTTCCTGTGCCACACTGAAAACAGCACGTGAAGGGAGGCAATAGGACAGTGGGAAAGATAAATATTCAACCTTCCATGACCAACACATATTTTACCTCCCTTGATTTAATTAATATCATACTTGTGCAATCCTGGCTGGGTATCCTGGCAAAGAAATTGTTATTACTATTTTTAGATTGGTCAGTTATTTAAATCACCAACCTGATAGGATGGTTTTGATTTTCTCCTAAGATATAAACTGTTTCTTTTGAGATTGCTGCTATTGGTTTTACTTGTAGGATTAAAACTAAGTCTAAAATATTCCATTAAATCAGAAAAAAACTATGACCTCACTGTTTGGAGATAAAACGACTGGATATTTACTTATTTAACATGAATTTATCAAGTGTTTTTTGACCTAGGAAATTTGGAACTCAATATGATAAGGGAAGATAAATATAAACATAAAGAAGCAAAATACAATATGGACGGTATTACATACCATAAAATATGTCAATTTCCTGTGAGAGTTCAGGGAAAAGAGATTGCTTTTAGCTGGAGAGGGAAAGGGAAGCAGACCCTTGTCTATGAGGGCTTAAGCTTGGTATCTGGTACCAAATAGGCACTTATGTTATTTGTTAAATGTTAAGTTAGAAGATGCTTCATATAAAAGGTGGCATTTGAGCTAGATGCTGAAAGTTAGATGAGATTGGGATCTGTGAAGATGGGAAGGGCATTCTAAGCCAAAGGAAAAGCGTAGGAAAGGGCATGTTGGTGAAGAGAGCAAGGGAACAGGGGGTATGGGATTGAATGAAGACTGAGATGCAAGGAAGGGAATCATAGAATATAAGCCCTGAAAGTTAAGTTCAAGCCAAATCATAAAGGCCCTTAAATGGTATTACAAGGAATGTGACTCTTCCAGTATGCAGTAGGGAGCCCTTGTAGTGTTTTGAAGCAGGAGAGTTAGGTAATTAAAGCTTATACTTTGGGACAAGTAATCTAACAGAAAATGCCCAGAATGCGTTAAGGACAAAAGATGAGACTGGATGAAGAGGGACTACTTGGGGTAAATATTGCAAGCGTTCAAGCCAGAGGCAATGAGGGCCAGATGTAAGGTTCTGGCAATAGGAATGGGGATTACATTCAAATTCTAGAGATGTTTAGATGAGTTGGATATTGGAGGAAATAATGAGGTCAAAGATGATTGCAGGCTTAAACTCATATGCAGGTGGATAAAAAGATAAGGATGCTATCTTTCAGGAGAAGCAGAGTTCTGTAGAAAGATGCTGAGTTTCTTATTGAACAGTTTGAGTCTGAAGGGCTGGTAGGACTTCCAGGTGGAGAAAATGGATTGAACTGCTTGACTAAGCTAGGTTTCTATTGATTGATTAAACTGAACTGGACTCTGACATTCCATTTGAATCACTTCAGTGTGACTCAGTTCCTTAGGAACAGAGAACTGCACCCTGTGTTTTCCTTGTGGTTCTAGAGGAAAGTGCACTTTGCACTGTGTATGCTTTTTTTTTTTTTTTTTTAATCAGAAACATTCCAGGAGAGCTAGCTATCTTGCAGAACCTGAAGTAATGAGACTGACTACCCCTTATAAACATAACCTGAACTGATCACAGGTTTTGGCATCCTTTATTAGCCTAGGTGAAAGTTAAAATAGAAACAACGTTGTATTCCCAAAACGTTTTAAACTCATGGCTCTGTAATTAATATTGAATTCAGTGATGCATCTCATAGTCATGACATCTGCTTTACTCCTCACTTGTGGTACCGTCTATGCTCTTAGAGTATTAAATTACAAACATTGTTCAGGGACCTACTTTTTAATTTGAGGCTTATTTTTAAATGGTATATTTTATTGTACTTTTGAGAATGAAATGATGTATTTAGAATTCTGAGCTAGTATTTCAAGTGGAAGGTAAGAGCGATAATATGAATATATATGTTGCTGTCTGTGCCTGGAGAAACTGTGTCTTCAGCTGAAAGATTGCCCTTTTGTGATCTGCAGTACTGGTTTATTTTGTTCATCTAGTTTAAGTGGTTCTTTTACTTCACTGTGTATCAGAATTTTCTGGGGAGTCTATTATATTGCATATTCCAGGGCTGTATTCTGAGAGTAGGTCTGGAGTAGAACCCTAAAGTCTACATTTAAACAAGTACCAAAAGTGACCCCCAAACAACATTTTGTATTATCTAAAGCCTCCAAAGTTCTTACCTCTAGGTGCTTTGACCTTTAAAAATTAAACTCAAAGAAAAGGGAGTTTTTAAAGGTAGTTTCTCTAGCTGGTATGTTCTCTAGAGTAGAGTTCAGAATGTGGAGTCCATGGGTGGGCTTCAGAAGATCTATGAACTGTTGAAATTATATGTAGAAATATGTGTCTATCTGTGTTTTTCTGGAGAGAGAGGCCAAACTCTTCAGAATTCTAAGAGTCTAATGAAGTCAAAGATGATTGCAGGCTTAAACTCAAATACAGGTGGATAAAAAGATACTGTCTTTCAGGAGACCCAACTCAGGTTAAGAACTACCTCCCTGCCTCAATGTATGGCATACTAAGAGTGTCAGAAATATCTAATTTTGAATAAGATAAAAATATTCCTTACTTGTTGCCCATCTATCTATATTTTTACAAGTTTAAAAATATTAGACATAGTAATTCTCAGCCTGGAAGGAAGAGTGTGGAAACACTGCACCATTGACTCCAGAAAAGAACACTAGAAAAACCTGTAAGTCAAGTAAAGCTAAGTTTATTAAACTTACAGCAGCATGAAAGCACTACTTTGATAGAGTCGTAGTATCTTAGAAAGTGGACATTAGAGGAGAATATTTCTCGGGTTTCAGGGCCTGGGCTGTGTGATTTTAGAGTAGGTCTTCCAAGGTGAGGGACGGGTTATGATTGTACAGTGTTTATGATAAAATGGCTTTGCATTGGTGAATACAGCAAGGTAGGAGTCTTGAAGCAAGTCTTGGTGAGCAAGCTGTCAGTCTTAATAAACTACTTTAGTTGGCTCAGAGTATTTTCCAGAAACAAGTATTTCCTAAACTGAAAAGCTATGTTATTTCTGCTTATTCTCAGCATTGCTTAACATAACAAAAAATTAAAGTATGTCTATTCTGATATTGTTTAACAAAGGAAAAAGAAAAGTTGCCCAGTCCCAGTGTTATTTGTGCAGGAATAGAAAAGTATGCCTGGTCCCAGTATTTTTGAACACAGGAGCAGGAAATTATGTTAATTTTAGCTCTCAATACCAAGGACTGGTGTCCTAGGTGGATTGCTGGAAAATTAATGCTCTCTGACCCAGTCAAAATTCTTACTAGCTATTGAAGGCCATACATTCTTTCTAGTCAGCCAACCAACATGGCAAAATATCTGTAAACAAAAATATTTGTCTTATTCCTCTCCTACAAACCTTCAGAAGACAAAAACTTTCAGGTTTTCTAATAGTCCCCTTAGTTCATCCTTGAAGATGGGAATGTCCATTTGAATTTAGAATAGTGAAGATAGTAATTAATGTTAAGTAACAGTAAATGAAATTTTACAGGTGAATCTTATCTAGTGATGTATCAAGACTTGAGAAGTACAGAGGTTACTCTTTGGACAGTAGGCACTGTTTGGTCTTTGTACCAGCCTAAGGGCTGGGCCAAGAAAACTGACCTTGAGTCATTATATTTGTCACTGGGGCCATTTTTAGAGGCTTATAGACTATATATACTCTTACTTGTGTAGGCCACATGATATATTGTTTCAAACATATTAAAGGACCCCCATGCCTCACTTTATATTTTTGCTGTTAATTTTTTTTTTTTTTTGAGTTGGAGTCTCACTCTGTTGCCGAGACTGGAGTGCAGTGGCCGCTCCCGGCCACCGCAGCCTCGACCTGCTGGGCTCCAGCAATCCTTCCGCCTCAGCCTTCCAAGTAGCTGGAACTACAGGCGCGCGATACCACACCCGGCTCTAATTTTTGAATTATTGTAGAGATGAGGTCTCGCCAAGTTGCCCAGGCGGGTCTCGAACCCGCGGGCTCAGGCCATCCACTCACCTCAGCTTCCCAAGGCGTGGGATTACAGGCTGAGCCACCGAGCCCGGCTTGCTGTTAATTTTTGAAGTGATTTTAAATATATTGATTTTGAAATTATTTGGTCACAAGTAACATTTAATTTATGGTTAGATATAATTTATTGGTAAATCGTTGTGAAATACTCAAGAATTGTTGCTAAATAAGAAAATCCAATCTACAATTGGTTTTTAGTGTGATGAAATTTTTGTAAATGCTGGATTTAAATGACTAGTTAAGCTGACATACTGCTATACTTAGTAGTCATTTAGTTAGACATTAATTAATTTAGATTTATCATTTTCTATGGCTTTTTGGAGCTGATGATTTATTTGTGACCTCAATCATTTTCATAGGTCCACATAAAGCTGATCATACCTGGGCAAGGTTCATCTTGCCTAATGGATAAAATAACACTATTTGTTATATGAAAAAGTACTTCATTTATATGCAGCTTCTGTCTTTCTACAAAGAAACAGTGATTGGTTGATCCCAGTGGGCATAAAATAGAGTAAAACTTTCTGGAACATACTATCAAAGCACATTCCAATAACCCGAAGGTCATTTCTCCCTGTGCCCACTGAAGTGCCCTGAAGAGTTAGTCTTCCACAAGAAAAAGTGTGTGTGTTTTTTAAATCTGGAAATGTAATGTCATTAACACATGTTGCTATCTACATAGCTATAATACCATATAGTAGCCCGATAGTTATGGTCAAATTAAGAATAAATGAGGTACATAAATTAGAATGCCAGCGTACACACTTCAATCTATAAAACACTCAGCATCTGTACACACTCACTGCAATCTGTAAACGACTCAGCATGTATATCAGGGCAATCAAATATTCTTTCAAATACTTGTTCATAAGTTCATGATTGTCTTTATTTTCACAAAAATTAATCTTGCTGGCTTCTATCAGATATATGATTATACCTTATTACTTGACCACAGGCTTATACATGATTGTAGAAAAGCCATGTTGAATTTTTAATCACAGACTGAGGTCTTGCAATGTAATAGTCTATTAATAGGTTACCTAAACTGCCTCAGGAGCTTTGTCCTCCAAGAATGAAAATTTGTTGTAGGATTACATTAGGCCACTTACCCCAATGGCATAAACAAAAATCAAATAAATACACAAAAAGAAAATAGAACAAAAACCAAAAACTACCTATAATAGCACTATCCTACAGAAATATAATATAAACTTTATATATAACTTTAAATTTTCTAGTAATCATAATTTTTAAAAGTAAAAAAGTGAAATGAATTTTAAAAATGTATTTTATTTAACCCAGTATATTCAAAACATCAGCATTTCAACATATAACCAATATAAGAGGCATTAATGAAATATTTTACATTAAGTATACAATGTCCAGAATGTGCTTTATACTTACAACACATCTCAATTCAGACTAGCCACATTTTAAGTATCAGTAGCCATGTGTGGCTAGTTGCTGCCATATTAAACAGTGCAGACCTACACTGAAATTCATGGTTTTAAACTTGAGCATGCATCAGGATCACCTGGAAGGTGGATTGCTGCCCCACTGCCAGAGTTTCTGATTCATAGGTCTGGATGGAGCCTGAGAATTTACATTTCTAACAAGTTTCTTGATCATTTTGATCTGGGGGCCACACTTTGAGAACCATGGCCATAGTTCTTTCAAAATCCAACTTTGGAACCATTTTACCACTGCATTAACGTGACTGATCAAGAACTGACCCTAGGTGCTATGGCTATTGTCGTTGTGGCTGGTGGTGTTGTTATTGCAGTTTATAAAATATTGCAAATCACCATTTACCTGTTGGTTAATATTGAGTAATTATTTATATAGATGGGTATTCCTTAGATGTTCATGTCTATTACTCTCCAAGTGCTTCTTTCCAGGAAGCTGAAAAGGGAAGAAACATTTATTGGCTTGCTTGCTCTTAGTGAGTATTTACAGAGCTGTATTAATACTATATCCATATGCATGCTCTGATCTTTAGGCAGAAAATAGCCCTTTTCAGTTTGGCAAACTGTCAATCAACAAATTGACAGTCTGCTCAGTACAGATTCAAGGATTTGATAGCAATTAAGTCGATTTTAATGTATTTAAAAATATTGAACTTTAAAAAATTAGGTAAATAACCATTCACTGTTTTTGAGCTCAGTAAAAAACAAAAAATATATATTTTTATGCTTCATGGTCATTTCAACCATGACATGAATTTATCTCTGAAAATGAGCAGGTCCTGGCCACCAAATTGTCAATGATTCTGCTCATTTGTAAAAGATGTAATTCTGTCCTATTCCTACATGCTTAAATATTTCCTTTCCCTTGTCTTGTTTCTGAGGAAAAACAATGAGGAGTTAATGACTGGTCTTTAAACTTTGTTTCTGTCACAAGAGTACAAAAACAGCATCCGAGCCTCCTTTGGCTCCTCCTGTGTCTGAAGAAGAAGATGAAGAAGAGGAAGAAGAAGAAGATGACAATGAGCCCCCACCAGTTATTGCACCAAGACCAGAGCATACAAAATCAGTAAGTCACAAGTAGCTATTTCCAAGTGATTCAAAACTCCTTGGAATAGTCCTAGGGTTAGAGTATAGTTAACCAACTATTACCTATTAAGCATCTTCTATGTCCCAGAACTAGAATCTAAGATACAACCTAGGTTTTGAGGTTGCTGTTTGAAGATACAAGATTATCACATTAAACCATCAAAGAATAATACCAAACAATACATAAATAACTTCTAAGTTATGAAAGTGCTGAAGAAGTTAAGATAGGGAAGTGAATGTATGTGAACCAGGCAGGAAGAATTGCGTAAGCAAAGGCACCAAGACCAGAAATATCAGAGCATGTATAGGGACCTCGAAAGACTAACTCTCAATATATTTCAAGGTTGGTGTACTTTAAGCTACTTAAATTTCTTTTAAAATAGAAAACAACTTGTGTTTTAAAACTCATTGATATGACAACAGCTTGACTTCATGCTGTTTCCTTGGCCTACTGTTTTAATTGTAGAACTTTTTGATTTTGTCTTGTAGATCTATACTCGTTCTGTGATTGAATCCATTGCTTCACCAGCAGCACCAAATAAAGAGGTCACACCACCTTCTGCTGAGAATGCCAATTCCAGTACTTTGTATAGAAACACAGATCGACAAAGAAAAAAATCCAAGATGACAGATGAAGAGATCTTAGAGAAGCTAAGTGAGTTTTCTTGCCATCATTACTTTCTTCATGGAAGGGTTTCTTAGAAACTATTTAGAAAAGTAATGGATCCTTTAGAAGTTTAAGTCTGCTTGTATGAACTCCAGCTGTTCTGAAGTCATGAGACAAAAAGTTGGGGACCCAATGTATATGCCAGATTACTCCCTTTCTATCACTTCTTATTTGACAGAAATACAATATTTTTACTTGAAAAAGTCAATTGAAGTGAAAACTTGACAAAACAAATTAAGTAGTGAGTTTTGTTCTAAGATTATGCCCTCAGAGGGGATATAATAGTGTCATAAAATATCTTATGATTATACCCCAAGGACCCCCAGCTGATGATAGGCAAGTCAGCCTCAAAACCTAAAGCCCAACACTGTCAGTCAAAACTTGCAACCTCAAATAATATAGCCTTTCCCCTTATTTCAGGAGCATTTCTATGTGGGGAGGGAGGCAGTCAACAAGTGCTAAGTAGTCTCCTTCTACAGTGTCATTAATGTGTATGTGCTGGTGCATTCATGCTTGTTGCCACAGTTTTACAAAACATTCGAACATTCGCCTTCTGGTTTTCTGGGCCAAGAAAATAAGAAAATGGTTCTCTGCTGACAGAGTTAAAGGTGTGAAGCATATTCTGTAGTTGTAGTATCTAACAAGTTGCTATATATCAACAATCAGTGCCTCCCTCCCCCCATGCCAATTTGACTAACTCCTACTCATTTTCCAATACTCTGCTCAAAAGCCTGCCTTGTCTCTTCCAGTCTAAGTTAAGCGTGCCTTTTCTTTACCACATTTATTGGAGCAAATATCACACCATACTAGTCTGTCTCCTTCACTAGGCGTGAGCTTCTCAAGGGCATGGACTGTGTCTTTTCTTACCTTGTATGTCCAATCGTAGTTAAGTACCTGTTGCAAAAAGGCACTCAACAAATGCCTGAGTGAATGCACGAAAAAAATAAACGCATCTTTACTGAGTTCCTATTTGTCTGTTCTATGCAAGAAATTTTGGAGGATTCATTACAGCAACAATTTCCTGTCATCAAACAATTTATGGGCCAGATGTGGTGTCTTACACCTGTAATGCCAGCACTTTGGGAGGCCAAGGTGGAAAGATTGCTTGAGGCCAGGAGTTCAAGACCAGACTGAGCAATATAGCGAGACCTCATCTCTATAAAAGAAAAAAAAAGAAACTGTTTTATTTGGAAGATAAAATGTAATAGAGAATAGGATTATGTCGTTTCATTTAACAGACCTCAGAAAAGGAAGAGAGCAATTCCAGCTATAGGCCACAGGGAGGCTCTGCAGAGGCGGTAGGATTATTTTGCCCTCTAGAGGACATTTGGCAATGTCTGGAGATAGCTGTTATTGTTATGATTCAGACAGTGCTAGTAGCTTGTAGTGGGTGGAGGCTAGGAATACTTCTAAACATCCTACAATGCACAGTCCAATTCACCTCCCTCCTCCTTTGAATAAAGTATTATTCAGCCCCAAATACCAGCAGTACTGCGGTTGAAACGTTTTGAGCAAGCTGTGTGTGGACAGGCAAAGGATGGGGTTGCAGCTGTCAGTGAGCACTCAGAACTTCAATTCCTGAGTTAACAATTGACTTACTACACATGATTAAATACATCTCTAGCACTAATACCAATCATTTTCTGTAGTAGCAGCAGTAATAATTCTCACTTTATTGAACACCTTCTGTGCCAGGCCACTTTATATACATTATCAGAATTAATTCTTACAATAATTTCTGGTGGTAGATTTTAGTATCTTCATTTTACAGATCAATGAAAGTAAACTTTAAAAAGTTTAAGTGACTAAGTCACTAAACTAATTAGTGACAGAAATAGAGTTTGAACTCAGATCTGTTTGCCTTCAAAACTTATACTTTTTCCATTACCCACTTTGCTTCTGCATATCCCAACTGTCTATTTGTGTAAAAGGGGAAAACAAAATGAAAGAATCATCTGGATAATTTAAGTTCAATTATTTAGACAATTGCCTTAATTTTTTCCTTTATTTTAGACATGTAGACATGACTTGTGAGATCATATCAGATTATAAAAATCTAACAGCCTTGCTTTAATAAAAATGACTGTTATTTGGTGTCTGTTTCAAATATCAGGCAATCATAATGAAGGTGCATTTATAGCGTTGTTAAGTTAGCTGACAGAGAAACAAGCATTATTTCCTTGGACCAAAATCTTGCTTTGCTTGTGAACTGTAATGGTGCTAGAGCATTGACCTTTATCATTTATTGTTTTTTCTTCTATGTACTGAGCACCATGATGAAGACGGCGACACTAACTTTGATTACATTTTAATTAAGAATTAAGTCTTTTTTTTTTCTATTGGGCTTCATGCTTGGACCTAGAGAGAATCCTTTTCCCTCTAGCCAGTGGGCCACCTGTGACTGCCAACCTTGCTTTGGACTTGTGGATCTTGGCAAGTAGAACCACCAGGGAAATGGGGCAGTGCTTCTCATGAAGCAGATCCAGGCTGAACTATACTACAAAGTCTGCAATGTCGGACTTTACTGCTCTTGCTCCACTGTCACCCTCTCTGTGACCTCTCTCTGCCACTTATACCCTTGACGAGTCATTTAACCCCTCTGAGCCTCAGCTTCTTATCTGTCAAATGGTGATAGGAATCACAACTACATTTTAGGATTATTTCTATAGGATGGATTTTAGGGAGCTTAACCTATAGTAAGAGGACAAGTACTGGAGTCAGAAAGACCCACATTTAAATCACAGACCCATTGCTAGTAGCTGTGTCATTTGGGCTAGTTATTTTACTTTTCTGGGCCTTCGTTCCTCATCTAAAAAGTAAGGATAGTAATAACACCAACCTCATATCATTATGATAATCAAATGAGAACAATCCATGTAAAAAATCTAACAGCAGTACCTGGCACACCTAGGTGCTTGATAAATGGTAGTTACTATTTTATTACATGAGTATTAGGACTTAATAAGAGAATATAGTAGCACAGGCTTTGAAATAAGTTATAGCTAGTCTGAGTTATAGAGACTAGTTATAGAGACTAGCTGTATGTCCTTAAGCAAGTAACTTAACCTCTCTGAACTTCAGTTTCTTCATCTGAAAAATGGGGATAATAATAGTATTTTTATAATAGGAGTTTTGTGAGAACTAAATGCATTAAGTATGTAAGTCATCTAGCACAATAATAGTATGAAATTATTATTCTATTGTTACAAAATGAGAGTGATCATATTTTTCAGTACAAAAAATGGGGGCGTAAGTTCTCACAATGAGACAGAATGTTTGAAACCAGGAATAATCCCAGATGTATGATCCCTGTACAGAAGTCATTGAGGACCTTGCTCTTAATAAGAGCCTTATTGGAAGTTGAGGAAAGGGTAGAGTAGCCTGTGCTGAGGGACAAAGCTGAGAGTAAAGGAAGGCAGGGAGGTAGAGGACTGGCCCACAATCCATACCAGAGTAAACCCCACAAGCCTGAGGAAGGAGGAAATGGCAGCCTCTACTAAATCATCCTTACTTTCAGCCTCAAGAGTCTGATTACTAGGAGATGGGCAGCCCAGACCGCAGAGCCTTCAGGCCATTCATCTTCCATGCAGACACTGATTGTGGGGGACCAGACCAGGAGATCATTAATGGCTGAAGTGAACAGGCAGCTTGAGTCTGGCTTATTCATTGTGGATCTGTTAGAAAATAAAGAAACCCCTACATCTTAGTGAAACATGTGAAAAGGTACTGTCAGGAAAATTGTGCAGAACAGAAAATTTGTCTTCAGCCTTCCTCATCTGGGCCCCATAATCACCTACTCCTCCTGTGCCTTCTCTCCCCCAGCATTCCCAACTCAAAGCTCTTTTTCCTAATTCACCCTCAGGTCAAGCTGATGTTAATTTAGAGAATTATTTTAATTTTTCTCAGAATTCAAAATCTTCATAATGCTAAAGGGATAATCTTTTAATGGTGGGAGTTCAACTTAGCTTAATATGTCGGAGAATGTATTGATGGATTTTTCTGCCACTGAAGCCACATCATGAAGCCCATTTTCAAATACGAGTATTTAGTGCTTTATTAAAATCTTTGCTTTAAAATGAATAGTTTGTGTCTTATTAAGGGAATTGTTCTGGTCAGAGATTATTCTGGTTTTGCTATCTTTTTTTCTACTGATCTTGATTTGGTGATTTTTCTTATTTTTTTTCCTATTGTGTCACAGTGGTTTTTTTTGTTGTTGTTTCTTTATTATAATTTATAAAAGCAAATTATAATGACTCTGATGAAAGAGATCACTTTAAGAGCTTGTTTTGTGATTTGCAATTGTAAACAAGTCCTTCTGTATGCTTGCCTAACATCAGTAGATGGCAGCACACGCTCTCCTGTGAAAAGTAATGGGTGTGGAGACGCCATTTTATTTGAATAGCAGTTAAATTCCGAAGCAGAATCTCATCAAAATGGTTGTCTTTTGGTAATCTTTGTGAAAGGATTTATTTCCACTTTTCTCCTCTATCACATACCATGGAAATAAAAGTTGAATAATTTACTACCATAAAGCCTCATTAGCTGAACCCTGCCAATTGGTCATAATTCAGAAAGTGGCTTGGGCTGAAACTTACTTGCTTTTGCTTGTCTGTAGAAAAGAGTTTGCTAAGCAACTTAATAGTAAAACTTGTTTAGAAAACTATAAACTACTTAATAAACTTATGGTTTTAAAGACTTTAAAAAATCATCATTTAATTTTTTAAAAAGTCTAGGTCCTTATCCATGAATAGCTAACTCAAATAAGGTTGGCTTTCAGTAATATAGAACTCTTTTAGCGAATTTGAAAAATAAAATACCAACTAAGAAATTTCTAAATTGGTGGCATTCTATAGATATAGCTCAAGTAAAATACAGTCTCCAACACTTATATTAAACTATAAGGACATTTACAAAAGGAAATGCCTAATTTTATTTAAATTCAATAAACATTTATTGAGTATGGAATTTTTCCATACACAGCATTGTGTCAGGAGGCACTGAGGATACAGAGATGAGTAAGACATGGCTCCTGTTATTAAGACACAGTCTAAAATGGGAAGTCAGATAGATAGGAGATATAGAAATTTGATGCATTAAGTATAGAGAAAGGGCAAGAGCAAAAGAGAGAGAAGATACAGTAGTAGCATAGAGAAGGGAAGATATTAACTTAATTCAAAGAGCGCAGGGAAGGCTTCATAGAAAAGGCAACATCTAAGCTGAGTTTTGAAGCACGAATAGGAACTTGCCATAGAGAAAATGTGGGAAGGATATTTCAAGTGGAGAATAGCATGTAAAGAAGACTTAAAGGCATATACCTGGAAATTATTTAATGTTACTTGAATAAATAATTGGTGGTTGAGGGTAGTACTGGAGCTGTAGGAGAGGAAGTTTAACTGTTAAGCAAGAACTGATCATGAACTACCATTAGTTTGTTATGGTCAGAACATAAGTTTCTAGTGGGGCACTGGTGAAAGATAAGATTGAGAATGAAGCAGGAGTAATGAAGAAGGGATATATTTGTGCACTTTAAATAGGTGAACTTTATGGTATGTAAATCGTATCTCAGTAAAGCTGTTTGAATGTTTGGGATACTAGTAGGGTCCTATATGAATCTCATAACTTTGTAATTAAACTTTGTTCTTCATTAGACTCATTTCCCTCCCAGTAATCCTTAGCACAGCACTAGGTGCAAAGTCATTACTCAATAAATACTTGTCCAGCAGAATTAAATGTAGCACAGTGTTTAACTTTATTCCAATTTGGAGAAGATAGTGATTGTGTTGAATGGTGTGGACACGTTCTTAGATGATTTTGACCTCCTAATATATAATATCATTTTATGAGAACTGTTTATAAATGTTGGGTTGTAACCAGTCTGTTTTGTTTCCCAAATATCATCAATTTTGAATATAAGCAACACCGGTTATTACTGCTTTAATTAATATATTACTATTTGTTATTTTAAGAAATAGAAAGCATCATTTTTTATACAAATTGTAGAAATTACATGGGAACATTAGTCTAATTGTGTATTTGTCATAGACTGGCATCTTAATTTCATAACTAAATAAAAGAAAACCAGTTAATCAGTTTCTCTCTCCCTCTCCCTCTCCCCTCCCCCCCATTACCCCACCTGTCTCTCAGGAAGCATTGTGAGTGTTGGGGACCCAAAGAAAAAATACACAAGATTTGAAAAAATTGGTCAAGGGTAAGTGATTGTTATTTGAAATATCAAAAAATGAGCACCAGGAACATACATTAAAATTCAATAACAGCTTGCGTTTCTGGTAAATTGTACTTCTCATTTCCTGTATTTTATTTGTGTTTTGCATTCTCAATATTAGCCTTTCCAGCTGGCAGGCTCACTGTTCATTAACCTAGGAACACATCCTGCTGGAACCTTCATTATTGTCAAGCTGACAGTGAATTCTCTAGGGACATTTCGATCCCATGTAGTTAGAAGATTCAAAGAGATTTCTCTAGAAAAGCAGTAGAGTTATATAAATTTCTAGCTTGTATGAAAAATTCTTTTATCCCTGTTCCGCCTACATCTATAGGAATGATATGGTTAAGATCCTGTTTCCTTGTCAAACTGGAAAGTGACAAAATGAGTGTGGGGTAAGTCCTTATTAAATGATCCAGAGGTACGCAGAGTTGACTATCCGACTACAGAGGAAACAGATAAATAATCCCTAAGTGAGAGTCATCATTTTCACCTAGTATACTTGTTAAAGATAAATATTCCCAGGCCCCACTGCCAGAGATTTGATTCAGAAGTTTGGATTGGGGTCCAGGAATTTAAACTTTGCAAAAGTTTCTCAGATAATCCTGATCATCAGCTAGACATAGGAACCAGGACATTGAATAGACCATTCACTAGAGCTGAAGGTGAGAGTCACCAGTTATGCAAGTCAAGTATAATTAAGTAGATCTCTCAGGCAGTAATGTGAAACTAACAGGAGGATCTGAGCAGGCAACAGCACTTGAAACAGGCAAAAAATTTGTTTAAAGAGAAATTGAGACTTCTTAAGGGGCATCCTTAAATGAGAAATGAGACACGTATTCAGATGCACCAATTACTATATGCTGGAAACCAAGATGGCACCCTACAGGTCTCCTGGTTGAGGTAAGGGACTGAAGAAAAAGGAATACAATTAGCATGACTGAAAAATTGTGCTAGCCCATTAGCCATTAGAGTCTAATTATTTTAGGGTAAGAGAATGTAGGATTTCTTCAAGTACCTCACTGCTTTTCCTGGGATACTTGGGTTCAAGAAGTGTGTATTGCATATAAACTTGACTATTTTTTATGATTTTTTTATGCTTTTTGTTTTTTTCCCTTAGCTTTTGTGCTAAAGTTTCTTTTGAAATTGCCAATATCTCTCAGGAAGTAAGGGAAAGCATTCATTAGACATTTGGGCTCAAGGGTAAGTGAGGCACTTTGTAGGGATTGTGCCTGACAAGAATCAAGGTAAAAAGACCCTGAGAAGGAGATAGAAACTCAGGAAAAATACAAAGCCAAGGTTATTCTTCTAGTGGAAACCATAATGGTGCTGCATTTGAACTTCTCAGGAGGCAAAATTATATATATATTAGTGCTTTTGCTTCTTCCTTTGGTATCACTGGTATTCTTATGTGCTCATAAAAAAGAGGTGTTTGTGGACTCTAAGGACTCTATGTAATCTCATAGATCAAACAGTGTTTCTGCTCATTGCTCTAGATCAATGCTATCCAATATGGTAGTCACTGGCCACGTGTGGCTATGAGCACTTAAAATGTGGCTAGTGCACATGAGAAACTGAACTTATTTGAATTCATTTATTTGTTTAGCAGACATATCTTGAGCACCAACTATGTGCCAGGCACTATGCCAAGTGCTAGAGGAACAGAGATGGGAAATGATGGTGTAGGCCCTCAAGGAACTTACAATCTACAGTGATACATGTTTGACAGAGGGTGAAAGAAGAACACTGAGGCAAGTCTACTCAGTTCACCCAAGTGCAGGACAGAACTAGCTTCTAAAACCAATAACTCTTACCTGGAGTTTTCCTTCACAACCTCTGGTAGACTGCCTTGCTTAAGTAAGATAACTGCTCCTTCTTAAGTTTATATACAAACCTCAACTTACCTTCTTCATGCCCAAAAGGTAAATACTACAAGGCAGGTTACAAAAAGACCATATTATGTACTAAGGTGGTTGAGAAACAAAAGTTGGCTTTTATATTTTATTTTAATCTGGTTGGGTTCCTGGCAGAGCTAACAATATGAAGGGTTATATAATCTTCTTAAAAGTGGCACTCTATATCTTCATTGTCCAGTATGGTGGCCACTAGTCACATTTGGCTCTTGAGCATTTGAAATGTGGCTAGTACAAATTAAGATGTGTGTAAGTATAAAATGCACACCTGATTTAAAAAACATTGTGTGAAAAAGAATGTAAAATATCTCATTCATAAAGTTTATATTGATTACATGTTGAGATGATATTTTATATACTTTAGGTTAAAGAAAATATATTATTAAAATTAATTTCACCTTTTAAAAACTTTGTAAATGTAGCTTCAGGAAATTTAAAATATAGCTCACATCATATTTCTAATGAGCAGCACTACTCTAGTTCTAGGTTTAAATGGAAGCTATTTATTTATTAAGTTTTTTCCCAGAGTTTTTTTTGGGGGGGGATAGGAATGGGAGATGTTATAATTTTGTTTTAATTTTTCATTCCCATTAACACTCAAGTGAGCCAAAAATAGCATTTAATTTTAAAAAGGAAAAAAGTAAGAGCTGGTTTAAAATACCTCCCAGATACCAGGTTACCAAGTAAGACTAATTTCTCCGAGAACAAAGATCAGACCACCAAGCAACTTTGTGTACTCAAAAGATTTCCCCTTTATGCTGTTATTCATGCTTTTGACTTTTAAAGGTAAAAAGGAAAGTTCTCTATTTCTGAGTACCTTTGTAAAGTCTTTATGATCTAAAATGAAAAATCAAAGCAGAAATCCTACTTGCCACCTCAGAGAGGTCTACTTTAAAAGTACCAGAATGTTCATCATTTTAAAGAATGATGAAACCAGCGATAGCTCACTCATATGCCCAACCAACATTTTAATAAGTCCTTAGAGGATAAGGAGTCTGTTTTACTCCTTCTTTTGTCTTTAGTGTCTAGCATGGTGCTTTTACGCTTAGTAGGTCTTCGATAACAATTTAGTACAGTTATGGTCAATACTTGTGTTCATTTTGGCCACATTCAAAGAACTATAGAACCTTGTCTGCTATTCCCATCTCTCTGGATCTGTTTTTGTCTCAGTAAATATTTGTTGAACTAATGAAAATATTTGTTTTTCTAGATGACCCTTTCCTCTGTCCTCTGTCTTTTCATGTGCATATATATGTTTGTCTTGTTCTTTCTGTTCTCTGTCTCTCCTTTTTCTCAGTGTGTCTTTATCTCTTTGTCTTTCACGATAACTTGGATGGCCTACCACATCTGATTCCTCTATCCTTTGGGTATTTGTGTGTGCTGCACATCTGTCTTTTTCATGCATGTTGGCTTTACCTTCTTTTCCCATTTGCACACCTCCCCAAGTAGTTATAATAGAAAATCAAGATGTATTTTTTTATAAAATCAAGATGAATTTTTAAAGTAGTTTTTAAGATATTACCTAGTAACTTAAATCTATTAACTGTGATTTTATCATTTATTTTATTTACTAATTTGATTTTCGTTCTTAGTTGATTGCTCTCTGTTCTTAATTTTTAAAGTGAATGACAAAATTGTTGATTTCTTTCTTTCTAGATAAAACAAAATCCACTTATATTGACTTTATTTTTGCTTAAATGACTTTCAACTGATTTTTTCATGCATTATTAGCCTAAGTTAGACAAACTAGCCTCCACTCTCAATTTATAGTTTTGTTTTTTTCATTAAGTCTGAGGTTTTTATTGTTTTGCTTTACCTATTGTTATGGTAGCATTCAAAGTCCTGTCAGTAGTCATTTGGTGCTAGGAATAATCAGCCCCTGTATTCTGTTTTCAGCTCCAGGGAGCATAACAGCTCACTCTTGGGAGCTGGATTTGAGAAGAAGCCCTCCATTAATCACCCTCATTTACTTGAAAAACTAAATTTTTCCAGTGTGGGTTCTGCCATTCCAGAATTCAGGCCTGGGGCCAGAGAATTGGGCTCCATCTTCTATAAATCAGTTTCAGAATCACACATCTAATCATTTGAGTACATAGCTGTGAGTTGAAGGCTAAAAATGACAGTATTTCACTAGATTTACTGTGAAAAGTGTTCTATAATTGGCCACCAAATCCAGACATTTTAAGCAAATGTATGAAAAGTTAAAATAATAAGGAAAGAGAGAAAAAAAATATCAGGTACCCCCACTGTCACGCAAAGTATCATTAACTCAACAACATGAGTTTGTCAGAAATATATCTAGTAGAGACTTAAGAATTTTCACTCTAGTATAGTTGGGCAAAATAATTTGTTTAATAAATGGGATAGGGTGAGGCAACAAAATCAAATATTTATTTTCAGTCAACAGCTACCATTGGCAAGCCTGTATAATTCAGGAATAAGCAATAGCTATGTAACAGAGGGCCGAATTTACCAACGTTGGCAGCTGTCCTCACAGATTTCTCATTAATATATGTGAATTCATGTTAGAGTATTTTCTTAAATGAGAGTATGCTGAAAAATAGGCCTCTTTTCTCTTTTAGGTGCATATTGTCATTTCTCTTCAACATTATAATAGAAAAATGTTTTTGAGGAAGTAGCTCAGAAGAGATCATTTGAATCCAATTCAAAAATGTATTTTTTAATTCAATGAACTTTTGTTGAGTGCCTATTATGTGTAATGCAGAGTAGTAGTTAAGAATCAGGTTTTGGGAGTCCACAGTGACCTCTATGCTCATTGTCCCCCTTAACATCTGACAGGGAGAAAAGGAGAGTTATGTCAAGAAACAAGCAGAATGTCCAGCCCCATGCTTGTGCCTTTTCCCTATATTTTATTCACACATTAATCTTCACTATTATCTCCCTCATGAATCCCTCTTCAGCTGCCCTGTTCCTAAATGACCTTTTCTATCTTGTGTCCTTCTGAGTTTTACAGACTAGATCTGCATTGGCATGTATTCACCATTTATATCTTAGCTAGCTAGAATAGTAAAACTGCTTGAAACTTTGAAAACCCTAGAGGAATAAAGGGATAATTTCTGAAAAAAGCAAAAACAAAGACTCTGAAATCAGAAGGATATAGGCAAATTATTTAATTTCTTTAAGCACCAGTTTTCTTGTTCATAGTAGGCAGAATGTACATTACCTCATAGGTTGTAAAAAAATAAACAAGAGAAAACATTTAAAGTGCTTAGCATAGTACACGGCACACAGTTAAGCGCCTGGTAAATGCTAGTCATTATTAGTGGGTGAAAGACACACCCACAGGTTGCTATTATATAGTGTGGAATACAGTGAGTATTGTAATACAGTCACAAAGAGCTATGGTGTCAGACAGGAGGAACAAATGATTTATAGCCAGGGAGTGGGTATGATGGATTCTTAGAGTATACATATTTGAGTAGTGACATGAAAAGTGTAGGAATTTAACAACTGGGGACTATGGAAAGTTTCATTTGACAGAAACCCAATGAACACTCACTTCAGGCTATAGGTTTCATTCACTTTGGCATCCCTAGGGTCTGTAACACTCATGTGTGCATGAGCACACACGCACACACATACACCCAGTATATGCTCAAATATTAGATGACACAGTAAGATAATCTGTAAAACAATTTTGACTCAACTGACTACAAAAACTGTTAGATATATAAACAAGACTGAATGTCTACCTGTGATGTTTAACTTGCTAATTTATTTTCATTTACATATTTAAAACCGTATATCATATAAAATAATATATTAATTTGGAAAGATTTTCCTACTGTCATATTTCATGAGCAGTATAATTCAAAATCTTATGCATCTTTAACATCATTGTTTTTGTAATCACTAGAGCAACTTTTTGAGTCTCCCAGCAGTTACCCAAATATATTATCTGACTTCTATCTGAGATCTTTGGGATTTAGAATCTACATATGATTCTGTTCCTGGATATTTTATTCCTAGTGACCATTGCCCCTTTATATAACATTAAGATGATTGTTTTCTGAATTTTTCTTGTAGGTATATATTTAGATCTTCACAACATATATCTACTATCTACTCCATCACTTTTTTAAAAGTTTGTATTATACCTTTTCAAACTTACACAAAAATAGGGAAAATAATACAGAAACTCCCATATTCTTATCACCCAGCTTCAACATTTATCAGTAATTTTTATTAAATCACAATGCCATTATAACACCTACAAAAAATTAAATTGCTTGATATTACCTATTCTATAATCAGAGTTCTCCACTTGTCTCAAAAATGCCATTTTTAGAGTTGATTTGTTCAAATCAACATTCAAAGAAGATCCACACATTCTAATTGTTGGGTCTCTTAAGTCTATGTACTCTGAAGCAGTTTCATTTCTTTTTTCATTGCCACTGACTTGTTAAAGAAACTGGTCATCATCTTGTAGAATGTACCACTTTCTGGATTTGTCTGTTAGTTTCATTTGATGTCATTTAACTTGCTGTATTTTCTATAAATGGAAGTTAGCTCTAGAGGCTTAATTATATTTAGGTTAAATTCTTGCAAGATTTCTTCATAGATGGTGCTATGTGTTTCATATTACACACCACAGCAGGATGCTGTGTAATTGTCCCATATTTTAGTGATGAGTAGATTGATCAGACGACTCAGTTGATGATTGTTTGTCCCCTATGTAAAATTTCCCATCAGGTTTTCATTTAATGACTTTATCTTGATGATTATTGCTTAAATCAGTTATTTCATTAGGGACAAAAATAATGATTTTCTTTCATTCCTTTCATATTAACTAGAATGCTTTTGTTTGAAAGAATTTTACCTCATCAGGTAGGACTCTGCTTATTTTGAAATATGGTTTATACAGAAAAGTCAAGATAAATGCTTAATTTTTAAGTTGCCGACTTTTAGTATATGAAGTTTGTACTAAGTTAGTTACTTCCAGAAATGTTCAGTAAGAGGAATTTTTCTTTTTTGTTGTTTTTGTTTTTTGGTGGTGGACTTTTAAAAAATTTCTTAATTACTCTTGGGTTTTTATATTTTCAATTTGTTTGATTCAATTGCATTAGTTATTGTTTTTGATGGTCAGGTTGTATTATCTTTGACAGCCCCTTTCACTGCATTCGTTTTGAAAGAGATCTTTTGAAAGCTTACTTGTGACATCTAACACTTGCAGTTATGAGGCCATACCCTCAGAAATAATATATTTATATCCTTTCTTTCCAATTCTAACAGGTATTCTCTGTGAACATCTAGAACTAGCATTAATTGAGAATATTTCAGCCTAATATGTCTCTTCCAAGCTGTATTTTAGTGGATATAAACAACAAATATGAAGAAGTACCATATTACATGAGAGATTTATAAGAATTTGAATATAAGGAATTCCCTTTCTATGCAGAAAGAACCCTTATCTTGTATTTGGACATATAAAGCGCATTTCTGTGTGCCTATGTATGTTTGTTGTTGGCTTATTTTTAATACAAGTGCTAATGTATTATATATTTCCTTTTCTGTTACATGCTTGTGTTTTAGAGTTGGTTGCATATCTATACCTCCTTCTTTTTAACAGATTCAGAGTGTGTTATTTGAATATGTCATAATTTATTTAACTAGGCCCCCACTGACTGACAGTTTGTTTCTGATAATCTGCTATTATAAACAAGGCTTCCATGAAGATTCTTACAAATAAGCCAGCTTATGCAAAATTATCATTAGGATAAATTCCAAAAAGTGGAATAGTTACATGGAAAGACGTGCATTTTAAATTTTCGAGTTGCCCTCCCTAGAGGTTTTTCTCTTTAACACACCATCAATAATGTATGAGATTGCCTGTTTGCCCACACCCTTACCAACAGAGTTGTATTCATTTATTTGGGATTATAGTACTACAATTAAAACTCATTTCCTTCACTGAGTTTTAAAAGGGAGAATATATAAGAAAGGATCTCTCACAATAAAATGTGTGGCAAAACAAAAGGCTATCCTGAAGAATCCGTTGACCAATGTAGTCCATGTCTGTATAATGCCAAAGTATCTTTGTTACATAACATATGGCTACATAGATTAGATCAGTCATGCAACTACCTTTGGCAGAAAGTGACAGTGAGAGCATTACTTGAAATCATTTTCGTTCTAGGCATAAAAGTATACATCTGGCCAAAGGAATTTTGTCTGATATCTGGATCTTTGCCACTCATATATTATATAGAATGGGAATGTGATCAATTCATCAGTGATTACAAACGAACTTTACTACTTGCTCATGTGTAATCAAGCCTTCAGTCCCTATCCCCTTAAATTAATTTTCGTTTTAAGGCTTCAGAAAGTAAATATATCATGCTAGGTATTTTTCAGACTTAACTCTGCTGCTCATTGAGGAGTCTCCATCTTCTTACTCTAACAGGAAGCTCCCATATTGAAGATGAATAGTTTTCAAACTTCTTCCTTTTTTTTGAGTTGGAGTCTCACTCTGTCGCCCAGGCTGGAGTGTAGTGGCATGCTCATGGCCACCCCAGCTAATTTTTGATTTATTGTAGAGACGAGGTCTCACCAATTTGCCCGGGCTGGTCTCAAACCCGTGGGCTCAGGCAATCCACTCACCTTGGCCTCCCAAAGTGCTGGGATTATAGGCTGAGCCACTGAGCCCGGCCGAAAGTTATTTCTTAAGGAACTTGATGAATAACAGTTCTATTTAGAGAACCTGACATAGCAGTGTTCAGGGATAAGTGCTGAGAATAACAACTCTGACTTTTTTTGTTGTTCACGTAACTATGGGCAAGAGTAGAAGTGGTGTCTGGTGTGCTTACAAAAGCGATTGTTTGGATGGGACCACCTACCCAAAAAGTATTTGTTTCCTCACCGGATCTATTTTGGGCCATAAGATAGAACACTGCCATGAAGCACTAAATAGATGTAGTCTGAGCCCCATAAAAGGCTTTGTGATATAGGAGATTGGAAATACATTAGCATTTGTGAAGAACAGTGTTTATGGAGCAATGGAAGATGCTCTTTGTTCTACTTAAAGCTCTTAAATGCACTGTGTTGTGTGCTGTCCCTTGTAAAGAAAGGTGATGCCACTCAATCAAACACCATTAGCAGAGTTTGCACATTAAGTTGTTTTTTCTAGCCATAGTAATGAGCTTGTTTTAAGCCACCTGCCCCCCTTTTCTGTCCAGGCCCTCTTGAAACCAATGGCACACACTGTGAAGCAGCTACTTAGACTTAATGTTGGAGTGAGTAGCTGAGAGTTATCTGGCGTTTCTAGGGATTAAGCCCTGTAACTATGGCCTCATTATCACTGGACTGTAACACACTGAGCTTCCTGGCCCCACACCCATAATGTGTTACATCTCTATTTAAAATTAGATGACCATGTGAATACTCTGGGAAATGTCATGCTGTAGCACTAAAAAACAGAAAAATCTCTGTTCTGATTTGTAATCCTGGTAAGTAAAGATTATACCACCTATCCTTGGCTATATTCTGTGTACTTAGAAAGATACTCTCAACAATAGTTGGTCACAGAAGCAGCAGCTTTCTGTAGACTGTTTCTGCCCACTCTCCTCTCTTGAGGGTGTATTGTTTTTTGTTTAATAAACCTACTTGCACACCCCCCCACCAAAAAGAAAGATACTGAGATAATATGGGTTTTATATAATTTTAAGTTTTTAATTAGAAATAAATATTTTAGAAGTAAATTACACAAAAGAAGCACTTTGAAACTTTGTCTTTGAAAAACTTATTGCATGTAATGTTAATATTATTTCTAAGCCTAAAGGACATCTCAATAAAACAAGTAACTATATGGTAGTATCAAACCATATACATAACTGTGTATTTTTATGTCAGGCATTAATATAGTGAGACAGTTTCTAGTCAGGGGCCTATAAGTAGTGACTTTCTTAAATACTCAACAGAAGTCCAATTCTAAAAATTAACCCCAGTTCCAGTCCACTCCTAGCCACATGACCAATCTTAGTTGAGTCAGAAAACAGAAGAGCCACCTTTGTGTTGTTATGCCAAAGCAATCAAACATACCATGTCTTGAGACAAACTAGATGACTTGTGGACTAAGTGAATAGAATATTACGGGTAAGATCAATATTTTGGGGAGGCAGCTTAGCAAAACAAATACAAATGTGGGCTTTGGGAGTTACCACACTTGCATTTAGCATTGACATAAAAATACTAAACATCTGTAGAAAAACATGAAATGGTGATTAAGAGCATGGGCTGTGGAGTCAAACTGATAGTTTTTAAGATCAGCTGCTGACTAACTGTATAACCTTGGGCAAGCTACTTACCATTTCTGAGTTTCAGTTTCCTCATTTCCAAAGTGAGGATAATAGAACTTACCCCATATGGTTGTATATGGGGCATCAAGTGATACTACCCATTTACAGAGAGCTGCAGAGAATAAGGTTCGATAAATGAAATAGCCTTTTCCAGCAGCAGCAGCAGTAGGAGTAAATGTAAAAAATAATCATCCTATATAGAGATTAAATCCCTCACTGTGATCTCATTAGCACCAGAATTTTACTTGTACAACCTTAAATGGGAATATTGCCTAGCCTGCTGGCTCCCTTATTTTTGTTCCCACTAGGCTTACATTGGACCTCACTGAACCCTCTAGTCCTCTTTTCTTTTTTTCCCCAGTATGTTAGCTTCTTCCTAGCCTCACTTTTGGTGTGCTTCTTTTTCTCTAATCCATTTCCATACTGAGATCAAAGTGATTTATCTAAATTATTAGTCCTACCATGTTGCTGCTTTGGCAACTACACATGATTGTGAGTTGACATTGGCTCTTGGTAGGAAACGTCAAAACCTGATGAAGATTGCTGATAATTAACCTGACTTGTCTTGTGGGAAAAATACTGAATTGCTTTTAGACCCTTTGGGCTAGATGTCAATGTTTCCATTTGATTATTAAGTGCTAGGCCATGTCAGGAAAAGACCATTGATAAAGCATCTAATGTGATGCTAAGAACCAAGCACTGTTCATCACACTGTAATTGATGATGAGTCCTAATGATTGAGCAACCTGTTGGCTTAATATCATTTCACCATATTGTAGGTTAATGGAAAGATATCTAACTCAGAGTTAGGAGAACTTTGTTACTTACTAGCTGTGTCATCTTGGGCATATCCTTCTTGCTCTCTGGGCTTCAGATTTCTCATTTGTAATGAGAGGACGTTAAACTGAATAATCTCTATTTCCCCTTGAGTCCTGATAATACATGATTTCTTTTCTTTTCTTTTTTTTTTTTTTTTTTTTTTTGTGTTGGGGTCTGATTGTGTCGCCCAGACTGGAGTGCAATGGCACGCTCCCGGCCACTGCAGTCTCAGCCAGCTGGGCTCCGGCAATCCTTCTACCTCAGCCTTCCAAGTAGCCGGAACTACAGGCGCATGCTACCATGCCCAGCTAGTTTTTGACTTATTGTAGAGATGAGGTCTCACCAAGTTGCCCGGGTGGGTCTCGAACCCGCGGGCTCAGGCAATCCACTCACTTCGGCCTCCCAAAGTGCTGGGATTATAGGCTGAGTGACCGAGCCCGGCCACATGATCTTTGTACCATCTGAGTGACTGAGATTTAGGGTAAACAAAATCCCCATCATAAACAAACATTCTTTCTGTAACAGTCTGGCTTCAGTGTAACTGAATTAGAGGGTAATAGAGATCAATGTAATTAAATGGTTAATATACAAATCAAATGGACAATGTTGACCCTTTTAGCATACCAGCCCCACTATGCCAGAGAATTAGGAATTTTAACCCCCATCTTTGTTAGCTGACATTCTGACATCCTTACATCCTGAATTGCTTCATGATACTGACTTTTTAAAAACGTTTTATTTTGTAAAGATATGCATTGAAATACTTTGATATACTCCCAGGCTGTTGCAAAGCTCATCTTTTGGGAATCAGTGTAACATGATTGACTTGAAGAATGTTTCTTTGGGAGTGTACACTACTGTGCTTCAATTTTTACAAGAAAGAAGAGTGTTTCACAACTTTACCAGGGACCCCTTCATTTACTTCTTTTTATAAACTCCAGGTTATAAATAATTTTGATTATTAAACTGCATTTAATAAGTAATAGTTTTTCTTGCACTTTATTAAACAAAAACATATAACAGCTAATTAGAACTTTTAATCAGAATGTGATAGTCAGCACAATCACAAGTTGGTTTAATTCTAGCTAAAAGGAAATATAGATGATAATAGAATTAGCTTTATCGTAGACAAATGTTGGATTTTTGTTATGAATTTTGAAACATAAAATATCCTGAAAACTCCCAGGCACTTAATGAACTTTCTAGTGATCCACAGACTACAATTTGGAAATTTAATGAATATATTAGGGAGCAATCAATCAAATAATAATAATTATCATTATTCCTATCAGGCAATTACTATATGCCAGGACTCTATACATTTTAAGCACTGTGTACATTTAATCCTCCTTTAATCTTGAGCCACAGAGAGATTACATTACTTATTCAGGGTCACACAACTAGGAACTAGTAGGATTTGAACCAGGGAAAATTAGAGTGCATGGGAGTGGGGCCTACTCTCCTCAACCCAGCAGTGAGTAAGGAGGTGCTTTAACAGAGGAACCTTGAAGGATATTGAGATCTCTTAAAGGAGAAATTCATACTTATGCCAGTGGAACCTTAAATTTTTAGAATATGAAAAATTATCAGAACTAGGGTGCAGAGAAATGTCAGGGGTGCTAAAATGGAGTTGGGGATAAGTTTTAATCTGCAGGCTAGTACTTGAATTTGTGCATTTGAGTTGAGGGTTCTGCAAAGACTGGAAGTTGGGCAAACCAATGACTTACTGGTCAGAGCAGTGAATTCCAACCACCTAACAACCTGCTTGGTTTGCAGAGGTTAGTAAATGGGGTGTGTGGGGGAAGATATTACCATTTTAAGACAGGGAACAAGGGTAGGAAAGAGGGAAAATGGCTCCCACTAGGCAACTGGTATCTATGCAATAAGATGGGGGCAGAAGAAGTAAGGAGAAAAGCTCAAGTTCAGAAAAACTGATCCTATATTAGACCCAGAAGTCAGGAATGTCTGCTTATTCCAAAAGGAAAGCGTTTTATGTAGAGGAGAAGAAATGTTTTCTTCACAAAAAGGGAAGGTTGTATTATAATTGCATGTTTGCTTGAAAAGATTTATATTAATTTGTTCATTTAACAAATATTTATTGGGCACCAACTGTATGCTCTGAACCCAGAAACTCAAACATAAAAAGTGAAAGAATGATTTGTTTGATATAAGCCACCAGCCTAAGAAATTTCCAGAATTACCAAATTCTGATTTAGGTGGCACATAATGATTAGGTGTGATTTTTCTGGGTAATTCCAGTAGATATTTTAAAACCCAAGCAGAATAAGGAGGGCTGTAGAGTTGTAGATTATAGATCATAGAATTTAAAAACCTTAGAAAAAAGTATCCCATTTCCTGTACTTTACAGAGTCAGATGAACTTGGATTATAAATTGTATGACCTGGGCAGGTTACTAACCTCTCTGTCTCAGATTGTCTGTAACATGGAAATAATAGCACCTGCCTTGTAGAAATATGGTAAGGATTACATAAGCTAAATTAAAGTTCTTAGTGTAGTGTCTGACACACACAACATACTCAGTACTGTTTACTGTTATTGTGATCCCTATTTTCCATGTGAGTGGACTGAAATTCAGTGAGAGGAAATGCCTAGCCCAAGGTCATATAGTGTGTTGATGTTAGGGCAAATAATAGAACTCAGATCTCTACTAATACTCAAATATTTGTTATGCTATACTATGTAGTTTGCTTCCCGGAAACAGGTAATATAAGCTTCCTAGGCCTACGAGAAATTGTTTGGCTCTTCCAGAGAGAAAAAGGGAAAATAGTTACAAGGAAATGCCTGCCATAAGAAAATAATTTCTGGACTCAGCTCAAAAAAACAGAAGAGCAAGTGATAAAGAAATAGCAAGAGAGAAAACACAATTACCAGAAAGTTGAGATAGCAATGTTGGAGCATTATAGACTTAATCTAGCCTAATTCCTTTGTTCACCACAAATTAAATTGATGACTTTATTTTCTTTTTCTTGGCTATGGGGGTGGAAGGTGGTTTAGAATGTATGTGTGATTCATAGAAAGTTACTATGAATTTAGCTTACTATACAATTTCTATTTGCAAAGCAAGGAGGCTCTATAATTGAAGTTAAAATGAAAGCATAAGCATAAGTACTACCAAGACTTAAGATATGATAGATTTTAAAGAGATATTGGGATGGTGTGACACCTCATAGTAGTTGCTGAGGAATTTAGCAAAAAGACCAACCAATGGTGCAGTAGTAAAGCCATATTGTTATTGCTTTGTATAGCTTTAGTACAAGTACAGAACTGAGAGTGATTAATTTGTTAGGTGAAGATATTCCTGAAAATTAGAAATCTATGAAAAGAGACACTTTGTTTCTATGCTAAAAGTAAAGGTTAATTTACACTTGCCAAAGCAAAAGATGGTATATTTTTTCATAAATTATACTTCAGTTTAATCAGAGATCTTCAATGTTGGTGGTTGAAAGATCCAAGAAGTGTTTAGTATGTTCCAGGAGGGAGTTTCCTAAACGAAGCAAGGCCATTTTGCTCAATTCATTACTGCATAGTGCATGGCACTCAAACTGGTGCCAGAAAGTCTGACTGCAGTTTCTAGCCCACCACAAAGGATACATTGTGATTGTTTTAGGGGCAAGTACCTGTAAAAAGATTGTTCCAATATTGTGCACTTAAAAATTTGTTAAGAGGGTGAACCTCATGCTAAGTGGTTTTTTTTTTTTTACCACAATAGTAAGATTGTAAAAAGTTGTTCCTTTTTTACTTCATCCTTTAGTCTTGAGTATGCTAATTTTGCTCTCCTGAAAGTAATTACATTTTATTTGAAATGACCTTGATTGTTTATTCATTTGATAATTTTCACTTTCACAGGGCATCAGGTACTGTTTATACAGCACTAGACATTGCAACAGGACAAGAGGTAAATGCTAACACTCAATCCTGATTTTTATTTTATTTTATTCATATTTATTAGACTTTCTCTTTGACGTGATCTATGCCTGAAGAAAATGGCTAGCACAGGGTTGAGATGGGAGTTTACTTCATTGATGTCTCAAGCACTAGAAGTGGATGGTTTACCCATGACTGACCCACAAAAGTGGAAGAGGGCATGGGTTTGTGGCAAGAAAAGAGCTTTACAGATAAATAATTTGTATGATTTACTTTGTGCCCCCCCAAATATGGATGTTTGTGTTTATTATGATGATTGTAACTCATTCTCATATTTTAATTGTCATTCAGGTGGCCATAAAGCAGATGAACCTTCAACAGCAACCCAAAAAGGAATTAATTATTAATGAAATTCTGGTCATGAGGGAAAATAAGAACCCCAATATTGTTAATTATTTAGACAGGTAAGTGTTTTCTTTCATGTACTTGCTTTCTTTATGGGAAGTATTTTTTGGCAAACTTATTTGTAATTTATTCATTTAACAGTTGTTCTCCAAATATATATCAAATGCTACAAAGTAGTTGAGTATTACATCTAATGTTAAACTTACACCCACTTATCTTTATCCACCCATCAAACACTTGAAAAAGTGTTTTATGATGTTGGTTGTAAACATAAGCAGTTTGTGTAATTTCCTTTGAGGATCATGACTCCATGTTGACAGGAAATAAACTATATTACACATAGGAGAGAGCAGTGGTGTTTTAAACATTTCATCAAGTGTTTGTTTGGAGCCAGCACAGTTTCTGAGTGTCTGAGTGAAGAAGGCCAACTACAATGGCCCTACAGTGGGCGCTTTGTGAATAAACTGACAGTGAGGTCTAGGGTATTCAGATTTTAATCTCAAACCTTTTTCCTAAACCAGGTAATTAATGACTCTTTCATCAGTAGTATTAACAGTGTGTTATAAATAGGCATTTAAAGACAACACTAAGTCTTCATTTGTGATTAACATCTGTCTCATTTATTTCAGAAAGAGTTTGTTTAGTGCTTCTGTGCTGTGTTCTCTAGGGGGATACAAAGGAGCTAAAGCTAGGTCCTCAGTCTCAATGAGCTTAAGATCTTGCTTTCTGTGTTTTGGGCCAGATAGACCAGTGATATAGAAGGAGTAAAAGAGAGGAGGGAAAAAGTGACATGGATTTTAAAGTCTTTTTTTTTTTGCTGAGATAGGGCCTCACTCTGTTGCCCAGGCTAGAGTGCAGTGGTGTGATCATGGCTTGTGGCCATGGCTCCTGGGCTCAAGTCATCCTGCTGCCTCAGCCTCCAGATTAGCTGGAACTATAGGCATGTGCCACCACACTTGGCTAATTTTTTATTTTTATTTTTAAAGAGACAAAATCATGCTATGTTTCCCAGGCTGGATTTGACTCCTGGGCTCAAGCAATCCTCCCACCTCAGCCTCCCAAAATGCTGGTATTATAGATGTGAGCCACTATGCTGGGCTAAATTTTACAGTATTGACCAGTGTTTCATAAAGTTTCATTTAGAGACCACCTGCAGCAGAGTGACCTAGAGTTGCTCTGCATTTATAATTTTGTAAAATTTGCATTTGCACTTTTATAAATTTTTATAAATGCAGATTCCTAGTCTGCTCTCCATAATTAATGAAATAGGCCTTTGAATTTTCATTTTTAACGGGTTTCCCTTGTGAATCTAATGGACACTGCAGTTTGAACTCCACAGTATAGAAAGTCTTACATCACATTGTTTTGGGGCTTAGGACAGGCTGTAAATATTGGGGTCATTCCATTTCCTATTAATTCCTTTCTCTTGCTGAGCAGGGGGTCAGAGAGACCTGATGATACTACTAAAGTGCCTTCAGATGGTCCTAGGTGATTTGAATAACCTCATGCTCTCTTTGCCTGAGTTATGGAGCTGACCCTTGTCCCCATATTTGATCACTTAAGAGTATGATCCGGCTGGGCTTGGTGGCTCAAGCCTGTAATCCCAGCACTTTGGGAGGCCAAGGTGAGAGGATTGCCTGAACCCATGGGGTCAAGACCAGCCTGGGCAACTTGGCGAGACCTCATCTCTACAGTAAATCAAAAAATTAGCCAGACGTGGTAACGTGTGCCTATAGTTCCGGCTACTTGGAAAGCTGAGGTGGGAGGATCCCCTGAGCCCAGCAGGTTGACACTGGGGTGGCTGTGAGTGTGCCACTGCACTCCAGCCTGGGCAACAGAGTGAGACCTCAACTAAAAAAAAAAAAACAAAAAAGAGTATGTCCTTCAATAACATCTTAAAGATAACGGGCATGGCACAATTCACAATTGACTTGTCTCAGGACTGAAACTTGGAAGTGTTAGTCCCTACTTCCTTCAACCTAAATCAAAGTTTTTTATTTTCATAGCTACTTAGTGGGTGATGAACTATGGGTAGTCATGGAATACTTGGCTGGTGGCTCCTTGACTGATGTGGTCACAGAGACCTGTATGGATGAAGGACAGATAGCAGCTGTCTGCAGAGAGGTAAGAAAATCGAGCATTTCTAGCTGATGAGAACATCAAAATTGGCAGTTCTTTATTTCTGATTATTGAGAATGTTTATATCACCAAATTAACAATAGCAAAACTTTTCTACTGAAAAAACATTGGAGAGCCCAACTTCAATTTAAATTCTAACCTGTAAGATTGATGGGGAGTGGGTATAAGAACAGTTTTTTGAGTGATAGAAATCTTTTATGTCTTGAATGTGGTGGTGATTACATGGATGCATATGTTTGCTAAAACTCAGTGAGCTGTACAATCAAAATAGGCATTTAATATTATATGCAAACTATATATCTATAAAAAATTAACCTGTAAGAATATATATCAAAATGTTAACAGTGGATTCTGAGATATAACAGCCTACCTTTTTGTAATGTTTGGAATTTTTCCGACAAGTGGGAATAACTAATAGAATGCAAAAAAACATTGAAAGTATTTGTATGAAGAAGAGATCAGTAATTTAAGAATCACTTGTGAGTTTGCTAGAAATGAATTTCAGGTCCCATCCTATACTCAATAAATCAGCATCTACATTTTAATTAGATACCCAGGTAATTCTAATGCTTATTAAAATTTAAGAAAATTTTCATTAAAACATTTTAAATCCTTACCTAATAGCATCTGCCTGCACCACCCTCCCCAGTCCCTTGTTTGAGTTGCTATTTAATGTATATTTTTGAGTTGCATTAAACCATTTGCAAGATGCCATATCTAAGCTCATGTGCTGTAATTTCACTGAACATGGAAAACAGTATTGCTGGCATGGAACTTCCTTCTGATTTGAAAGAATTTTTACTTGATAGTGTGCAGACTAAGCCATGTAAAATACAGACCACTTTTTGTTTCTATCATTTTCTAGAAGGCAGTTTGAACAAGGTTTCCCCAAAACCCAGAAAGCAGTTACTTTTATAGTATTGAATATACTATATTATATAGTACTGAATATAGTATAAACATCCCTCATAGCCCTCCAGTGGGCAGTGTCTGTCTCTGTCTTTTTTCCAGTAACAATGTCACACCCCTAGTTGCAAACTAAATTTAAGGATATTTTATTATACTTACTTTGTTCAATATTTTTTAAACACACATGCACTCTCTTCATTAGCATCTCATCCTGGACATTCACCCCATTTATTGTGGTGAGGTTTTCTATAATCAAAAGTAGGAACTTTGGCTTTCTGAAACTTTAACAATTATAGGAAACAAACTAAATGATAGCTAATTTTTGCTTATATTTTATGTTAAATTGTTCACTTAAACTTCTTCCTTTTTTTGCTCTCCTGTCATTCCCATTTCCCCTACTCCAAATGCATGCACATATCCACCAATTGCGTATGTTTTCTATGCAAGCAATAAATCAAACTTATAAACATTCAGGGGGATGTTCTACCCTGAGCCTGTGTTTTCTATTTTCTAGTATTATGTACAAAGGCTTTTCCAGTCAAGTACCTTTAGTTACTTCATAGCCTAGGAGTGGTTCCTCCACCTGGCTGTCCATCAGAAATAGCAATGTGCACTTGTTTTAAATGCAGATTCCCGGGTCTCACTCCAGAAATTCTGAATCAAATCATATCACTTATACAGAAGCTTACTACGTCTATATAAAATAAAGCTGGATCTGTATCCTTCAGATAACTAAACAAAAGTGTGATTATAATAATCAATTCGTTTAGCTGTATGATTAGTACTACTCATCACATCATCATCACTCTTCTTGTCCTAGTCTTGTTATCATGAGCGTTATCATACTTAACATGTATAACGCTAAGAAGCATCCCTGATGTAAATGGTAATGTGGTTTCAAAGTGGTGTGAAAACATTTAGTAATCTATTTCACTTGACAATATAAAAGTATACCCATGCCCAAAATGTATCTAAAAATGAAACTAGGATTTGTACAAGTTCTTTGTGGTATAATTAGATTTTTTTTCCTAATTCAATAGTGCCTCCAAGCTTTGGATTTCTTGCACTCAAATCAAGTGATCCATAGAGACATCAAGAGTGACAATATTCTCCTCGGGATGGATGGCTCTGTTAAATTGAGTAGGTATTTTTGTTCAGATGGTGTTTGAGAGAATATCAGGGGATTTGTGTTCTTTTATTGTCTGTTTTGAGAAAATAATGGCTACTAAAATAGATTGATTTGAAATCAGTTAGAGCCTCATTTTAAGTAAAGAATTTTTCTACCACTGTGTGCCTGTATACTATGACCAGATATTTTGGATTTAATATTTCAGAAATTTTAGTGACTTCTAGAATAGATAGATGTCAAATACCTAATTAGAAAACCAAAAGATACTGTAAGTTTGAGAAAACAATAATTGGGAGGGAACTAGTAAAAATGGCATCACATTATTCAATTATTTCAGACCCTTCTAAAATCAGAATCAGCTGAAAGATCAGGTACCAAAAAGATATGAGCTAGGCAGTTGTGGAACTCAGTGTATAACAAAGGAAGGTACCGCCATGCCTGAAAGTGACATATTGCAAAAGAAAAATAACTTAGTCTTATTTTAACTGACTTTTCTTCTCTGCAGCTGATTTTGGGTTCTGTGCCCAGATTACTCCAGAGCAAAGTAAACGAAGCACTATGGTGGGAACCCCTTATTGGATGGCACCTGAGGTGGTGACTCGAAAAGCTTATGGTCCAAAAGTTGATATCTGGTCTCTGGGAATTATGGCAATTGAAATGGTGGAAGGTGAACCCCCTTACCTTAATGAAAATCCACTCAGGGTAAGTCAGAAGAGAACTCAGGTACTTTATTCCCAAGAAAGGGGAAAGATCAAATGTCATTTCTTGCTTCCACCAAAAGTGACTAGAATGGCTCTTTTTGGGGACAAGTAACATAGAAACATCAAGTTATAATTTCAGACTTACTGTGAGCTATTTAAAGCTTATTCTACAGTGTCTCAACCGTTTTCTGTTGAATGCTTTGATATCAGCATTTCAAATGACAAGCGTCTTTAGAATTCTTTAGTATAGCTTTCTAATGGAAAATAAATATAACTTTTTTTAAAAAAGTAATATTTGGAAAGAAAGTATTTTTACCACAAGCCATGGTTAAATGACTTATCTTTAAAAAGAATGTGCTTTGTAATTACTTTGAAGTAAATAAATGCATTTCCAGAACAGCTATAATTTTTTAAAGTTGGATTTTCCTTCATTACCAGTAATGATTTATTGGGCAACAACAGCTTGGGTGGATATTGAGTAGAACACAGAGATAGACAGAGCACCAGCCTGGTGAAATCACAAACTTAATATGACTGTCAAGTAACAAATGAATGGAAAGAGTTCGGTTGTTAACTCAGTTTGCTATTGCAAAATCAGAGATTTGACCCTCACGTGATCCAGTTACCCCTGCAAAGAGAAAAGCTCCATTTCATAGCCCAACCTGACAGTCTTTATTCAGAGATGTGCTGTTGATTGTGAGGGGAAAGGCAAAGGAGTATGGAAGAAATGGTTGCTCAATGCAGAAGTGAACCAGTAGCTATTGTGTTGTATATAGCCCAACCGTGAGGCAGAAGCTGTGTTTTGAATGTATAGAGGGCATCACATTGTTGGGGAAAAAAGTATATATGCACAGATTCAAATTCTACTCTCAAAATTGTGCACAGTGCCAATGTCAAAGGCATCTTGCCTATTGTCTGCATCATTACCACTAAGAATCTAAAATTGAATTTTACCCTTAGTATACAAATAACATTGTTTTTAGTAAACGGTTAAGTGTTTTCACATAAAGTTTGTAAAATCCGTATTCAAACCAAATATATGCAGCTTTCTATGCATGTAAAGGAACATATGAACTAATTGCCTAGTTGTTTTGCAGTTGAACATTTTGTAGTCGGAAACTACATTTCTTATGTATAGAGAGGAGTACAGCCTCCTTCTGGCACCCTCCCAATTCCTCTCTGGTACTTGGCCTCTTGTCCTATTCCCTATGATGATTAGAAAACAACAGATATGAGTGAATGCCCTAATGAATGCTATAGGCTATTGCTCTGGTCTCATGAAAGAATCTGGAAGTGAGATGTGCACATTGATTAGCTGCCTGCAGGGCTGAGTAGAAAAGAAGGGGTATTTGCCCACCATTTGTGGGTCAACCCTCCATGGACTTAATCAAGTCCACCCTGACCTACGGACCAGCGCATCAAGATAATTGCATGAGCTTTTCCTTATTGTTTAACCACCTTTGCCCGTTAAGAAATAGCAGTGAAAGAACACATCAGGCCTTTTATTTCCATGGATTTCCTCCTCTAAGTCTTCGGAGTTTGAAGGCACTAAATGGATTATGGCTATTTTGCTTTCTGCCTTCTAATGAGTAATTTACAACCTGCAAAATTTAAGGATTAAACAAATGGCTCTATAAAGCAACTAGTCTCAGTAATGCATTTATTACCTTCTTGAGTTCCCCAATTACAATTGATTACTCTTTAGCTAGGCTGCTAATTGTTAGAAAAAAGGAAACAAGTTTTAATCTTAATAGGCATCTTCTAGCCTGGGATTAGAACTCATAATTAACAGCTTGTCTCTTAGAATCCACTGCCTTATATCTAAACAAGTACTTGCAGATTAACAAACTGCAAGGTCCAGGAAGCCTACATTAAGGCTATAACAAAATGACAGCAGACAAAGACCACCCCTTTGAACTACACTGATAAGGATTTCCTCTAACTTTGTTCATTACTCTGCGTGTGTGTGAACAACCTCCAATTAATCAATCAAAAGTCCATATTGGGCTAGCCCTGGTCTGAGCCTATCTCTCCTAAACACCAAGAGTGCATTTTTAGTTTTGATTTCAAATATGCTTTCCTCATGTTCTCTTAAAGAAAACACAATGTCTTAGACTATTAACCCTTATTTGGAATTGGACAAAAGTAGTCAGTGAAACCATTGGGAAATTGGAGAGAAAAAGATATTAACAAGAGCCTGTAGGGAACCTGCATATTCTTGGATCCTGGACTAGGCCATGTGTGGGGAGATGGAAAATCATCCAGAGCTTTAGGAGAGGTATAAAAGAATGCTAGATCAGTCCTTCTTTCTTTAAAATTCTTCCAATACTACAACTTGTTCGCCATTTTAGGCTTTGAGGCAGAAAGAAGTGGAAGGAAGGAAGTAAAATAACTGGAAAGAAGACAAAGTTGTAGAGTACAGAGTAGTAGAGCATGTTGATATGCAAAAAATTTTGTCTAGCAGTCAGGCAGATCTGGGTATGTCCTGGTTCTGCATCCTACAAGCTCTGTGACCCTCTGCAAGTCACTTAAAAACTTTTCTTAGCTTATTTTCTATCTGTAAAATAGAGATGATATCTATCTTGCAGATTTAGCATGAAACTAAATGAATAATGTGTGTAGATCACTTGGAACAGTGTCCAGTTCATTATAGGGAATATATATATATATATATATATATATATATATATATATATATATATAACTTTCTAATGGAAAATAGCCCAACTCTACCATATTTATTTAGAGATGTGTTGTTGATCATGAGGGGTAAAGCAAAGGAGTATGGAAGAAATGCTTGCTCAATGCAGAAGTGAGCCAGTAGCTATTGTGTTATATATAGCCCAACAGTGAGACAGAAGCTGTGTTTTGAATGTATAGAGGGCACTGCACTGTTGATAAAAAGAATATATGCACAGATTCAAATTCTACTCTCAAAATATGGAAATGTATAATGAGTAGAAAGGTAAGAAAGGAAAAAGAGAAAAAATGCTTAGGGTGCTTTATACCCACTCATGAAGGGAGATTGAATGCACCACTCCCTGAAGAGCTCTCTCTTCACACTAGCAGCATCCCTATCCTTTGAAGGAGTAGAGAGTTCTGCACAATTACCATGAACAGGTAACAAGGAACAGAAGAAATTCAAGGTAAAGTCTGGGGCTATACATTTTAAGGTTATTTGTGTTTCACTTGGGCGTGTGTGTGTCTTTGTTGTGTTAGTTCCAGCTGAGCAGACCCTCTATGAATATTGCCTATTAAGATATTGTTGATATAAGGAATTAACTCCTCCCCGCCCCCTCTCCCCCGCCCCAGTTATAAAGTGGTTGGGATTTTTTTTTTAAGTAAATTGCTCTGTACTAATTGACCTAATTTGTTCATAAAATGCCTTTTAAAGGTCAGAGAGTTATTAACTGTACTGATGTTATGAGGTTGGTACGCTTCCAGAGACAGAGAGGAGACAAGTTACTTACCATCTCCCACTGCCTGAAGTCTTTGCACTCAAAGTAATTGGCTTTGGACATGTTGTTCTGTGACCCATGGACAGTTTTAGTACAGCCTCCAATAATGAAGTGCCTTGTTTCTTCTGTTTGCCAAAGTGACTGGGGTTAAAACTCTAACTTTCCCTGTGGATATGCAAATCATATGTTGGTGTTCAGCTGATATCCTCAACTTTTTTTGTTAATTGAAGATACATATTTTAAAAACCTGTGATCATAATAACCTGATTCTAAGTAAAAAGGCACATCGTTTTTGTAAAGCAAAACTTTGATTTGTTTTATTTCTCAGCACCAAGGGTGTGCCTCTTTATTAACTTTGCATTCACACATAACAGGTCTGTTCTTGTCAACAGGTTTTTATGGAATTTTGTATTTTTGAAATGTCTCAATGATGTCCACTTGAAGTCCCTACTAGACCCTTTGAAACCCTTTTTTTGATGTGATTTTCCAAATCTTTATCCAGGTTGAAATGAACTTTGTGTTGTCTTTCTACCCTTGCTTAAAGCTTCTATGAAGCTGTATCAAAGACTGGATCACTGGAAGACAGTTACTGGTATCAATTTAAAAAATAGTATGCAGTATAGCATGTGAACCACAGACTCTTTACCAGTGGTTCTCCTCCTTGGTTGCATGTTGGAATGATCTGTGGACTTTTAAGAACCAATGGCATCAGGGTCCCATCCCCAGGGAAAAATGGTAACCAGGACTAGACCAAATACAAAACTGTATGGCAAGCTCTTTATAGAACAAAAAACAATTTTTCATCAGTCATCTTTGAGCATGATGGTCCAACCGAAAAGGAACATGCTTTCATTTTGCCCACATTTCTCCATTTCATCTAAAAAAATTATGAGTAATACTGTCAAAGCCTAGTTGAAATCCTAATGTGCTTTATGTCATACTCTGATTTACCAGTCCAGTAGCACTATCAATAAAATGACATTAATTCAGCATATACCTCTATGCTATGCTATTTTCTTTTTCAACCTTGCTTCTTCTGAAAATGGAGTTCATCATTAAAATGTGCTAGCTGCTGAATGAGTACCTAGCACATATTGTTGCATAATAAAACCATCAGTCTGACTACTTATGATTAGGAGTGCATTACCTGTATGGCTAGGGAGAAGGGAGGGCAGAAGTCTAAATTCAGGCCTATTGACTACACTAGTAGGCTTCCTACTCCCCCCTTTCCCTGCACATAAGGTACTACACAAATGTTAGTTATTCTTCTTTTCTATTATAGGAACAGGGAAATTCTAGTTAGCTTTTTGGCTAGGGAAGAGAGCTAAACAGAAGGAGAGAATCTCTAGCAACTGAAAAACAACTAAGGGCCAAACTGCTTCTAGCTGCCTCCAAGCACTGGAACCTGTGTTGTGGATTGGAATGTCTGGGTTTCATGGCGCGCGTGCTCACTTGGAATTAAAGTCAGACATAAACTTCCTGAGCCCCAGAGAAGCAAGCATACTTTGCTAGCACTCAGTCAATATTGTTTTGAATGTATTTCAGGAAGAGCTGGGAGCATTCCCTTCTTTTTCCGTAAGCCACTATGGAACAGCAAGGTTTATTGATGGTTTGTTGACACTCCTCCTACTTTGAGGGCAAACCTATGCCTAAGAAGAGAAACAAGTTAGGATTACTACAACTAAAATAATTATAGAACACTAACAGAGTTTCTTTTTAATCAGAAAAAAATGGTCTGTCAAAAGATAGACAGCTCTTAAGAATCATTGGTTGTCAGGAATTCAGCATAGGAAAATGGGACTTAGCCATAGGAAAAGCTGCAAGTCTCATTTAGATTGTAATTCTGAAGCAGACAGCTTAAAACCGGTGAGTTACGACCCAGAAGACAGCCAAAGGAGAAATTGATTCCATAGCAAATTCAAATCCAAGAGGCTCCAACCAGTGAAGAGGAGGGGAAAGAAAGTTTAAAAAATATAGTGACCAGGGACCCACTGTAGGCCAAGACTGTTATCCCTTGTCCTGCTATTATAATTTCTCAGAATCCTTATAGCATTGCTTGGAAATAAGCCAAGGATGCATATGCCTATTGCCTTGATAAGGATCATACCTATAATTAAGTAGCTGAGTCCCTCAAGATCAAAGTTCATTCTAAAAAAATGAATCATGAAGTGTGATGATGGGTATTTACCCATGAAAATGCCCACTCACATATTTTATTTTATTGCTTTTAAAATCTGTGTTTCCGCCAATTAAATTACTTTACCAAGAAAATCAGGATTTTCTTGATAATTAAGATAATTTCTAACCTTTGTTGTTATTCTGATATGTACCTTTTCAACCTGGTTGTAACATCCTTGTACAAAACCCTTTGCATTCTGATAAAAAGATACTCTGAGATGTCTTAGATAAGCCTCTCTGTGGAGAAAGTTAAATTGATTAAGGCAATCATAGCTCTGTAGCTGGGATAGCCATAGTAGCAGCATTAACCCAAGAATCAAGCTGACCTTTTTGTTATTGCTTGCTTCTTCCCTCTTTTTTTCTTCTTCTTCCTCTTCCCCTCCTCCTCTTCCTCCTCCTCCTCCCTCCCCCTTCTCCCTCTCCCCTCCTTCCCTTCCCCCTCCTCTTCTTCCCCCCCCTCCTCCTCCCTCTCCCTCTCCCTCTTCGCCATTTTCTTCCTCTTCCTCTCCTCCTCCTTCCTCATCTCTTCTTTCTTCTTCTTTCTTTTTTCCTTTTCTTTGGCTTCATTTTCTTTTTTGGTAAAGAACTACCCTCATGCTCAGGTAGCAAAATTCAACAGCACCTTTTCGTCTATGAGGGTCAGTGAACGTGAGGGATCTAGACAAGGGGCCTTCTAGTGTTTGTACCAACTTATAACATTATGTGAGTTGAAGAGTGAATTGTTTACCCAGATATGCCAATCAGAACTGTATGATCTTGTGCTTCAAAGGAGTAGAATTTAACTAGATTACTGTTTGCCAGTGGGCTTCCCAAAGCCCCAGAGTTCCAAGGAGTTATTTGAGATATTGAAAGAGCCAAGGGTGAGGTCATATGAGTAGTGCTCTTAGTTCCACCAGAATAGTTCCTCTTTAATTCATTCTCTACATTGGGCTTCACATGAGATTTACTTAAATAAGGGGAGAAACTCATGGGTCCCTTGCTCCAATTCTGTGTGCTCTGGTTGTACATAGGCTGCAGCCTTCCCTGACTTTACCAAAAGGGTCATGTCTTGAGTATGTATTTTCTTCATGAGTGTTTCCAGAGGAATGATCTTCAGAAAGTAGCTCAGAAACATCTCTCTCATCACCTCTGAGCTAGGTCTATATTCCATAGAATAAAAAGATCCCCCTTTTCCTACCAAGCAAAAACACTTGATCATGATGTGAAACATGCCGCTTGTGGCACTCAGTAACCTCACTTTGATAGTCATCTTGGGGGGAAGCCATTGAAGAACACTGTAGTGATAAAGCCATTGCAGGGACACATGTTCTACACTCTGGAGTATGATGGAAATAATTTTATGTTGTTATGACCAGAGCTGATGAACTGCATAGAAAACAAAGGTGACATCAGTTTATGTGAGCAACAATGCATGTTTCACAGGTCATATCACAGTCATTCTGTTTTGACCCTAATATGATAATTCGGAAAAGCTAAAAAGAATCAGTCAGTTTTCTCCTGCACTAATACTCTGAAATGAGACATGAACAAATGTATAATGTTAAATAGTACCTTAGAACTAAAAATTAGGTATGGGAGGGGCGATATACCAAATACAGAAAATGTGTTGAGAAGTTTTGTGTGACAAGGACAAGAGAAATGAACCAGTAGCAAAATAGGACCTAGGATCCAGGTCCCCTTGACCTCGCAAATTTTCTAACTTTTAACTATATTTCTTTTGCTCTTCATTCCACCAGCCACCTTCTCTCCCACTGTCCTTGCCCTACTTTCTTCTGCTCCCCATGCTTTTTCCAGCTTCTTTCCTCTATCTCCTGCACCAATTTGTCTTCCTTCCTTTCTTAACTCTTTGCCTACCCATACCCCCACTTCCAAATCCCCTGGAGCGCCAAATCTTGCGTACTGCTTGGACTGCCCAAGGTTGCTTCATAAGTACAAATAGTCTACTCCACATTTCCTAACAAGCATTAGTAATCCTGAAAATGAACACATGTATTGTCAGAGTCATCTGGTATTTATTTGACAGCATTGGTCAGTTCTTTGTGTTTGAAAAGAGTACTCTAAAGCTAGGCTAGCACCTAATCAGTCAGCACTACCTAATTAACTTTTACTATCAACCTATAAGGGGATAGACCCAGAATAGGTTCATTTTAAATGGCTTTTTTATGGATTAAACAACAAAACATCAACAATAGAGGCCCATCATAATTTGGTGACAGACGAGAACTTCTATGCAACACACATATAGGGAGTGAAATTAAACCCCATTGCTTATTCGGCTATCACACTGGACTCTTGGGCTGAATAAGTCAAAGTATGAAATACAGTAATTAGTAAATGTGGTGATTTCTTTTTGCAGATTTGGCACAATTTACTCTCTTCTTAGAAAGAAAAATGTCAGGGTCTTTCATGAAATCCATAAATACATCAGAAGCAGCAATACACTCTGTCTGGCCTTTAACCTCTGAAATCTCAGGTCATGAGTAAACTAAGGCAAAAGGTGTCAAGTCACTCATTGCCAAATCTCTCTCGTAAAACACTCAAAGTTAGTTGAAAATTCTAAAATGAGAAAAGAATCAGGACAGTAGTAGATTGAAGGCAACAACCAGAGTAAAAACTGCATATAAACTTTCAACATATATATAATGTGTATGTATATGTGTGTATATGTATATATACAGTGTATATATATACACAGTGTATGTGTGTGTGTATATATATATATCTGAAATTGCCTAATAATATATATGCAGTGTACATGTGTATACAGTTGACCTTCTGTACCCATGGGTGCCAAATCTGTGGATTCAAACAACCACAA
>CAUYQG010108589.1:0-17783 GCA_963574415.1 Tarsius wallacei
ATAAGGGGGGGGAATGCCATGAGAACACACAGATGGAAGAAGAATGCCATAGGAACACACAAACAGAGGAGAGAAAGCCATGAGAACACACAGACAGGGAGAAGAAAGACATGTGAAAACAAGACAGAGGGGAGAGTGCCATGAGAGCACACAGACAGTGAGAAGACCACCAAGTGAAACAACACAGAGGAAAGAATGCCATACAAACACACAAACAAGGAAAGAAGGCCATGGGAACACATAGACAGAGTGGAGAACACCATGGGAACACACAGAGGAGAGAACGCCATGTGCACACACTGACAAAGGGGAGAACACTGAGGGAACTCACAGACAGAGGGGAGAATGCCACGTGAAGATACAGAGGGGAGAATGCCATGTGAACACACAGAGTGGAGACGTTGTGGGAGCACACAGGCAGAGGGGAGAACACTATGTGAACATACAGATAGGGGAGAATGCTACGGGAACCTACAGACAGAAAAGAGACTGCCATGGTTCACACAGACAGAGAAAGAACACTATGGGAACACAGAAACAGAAGGGAGAACGCCATATGAGCACACTGATGAGGGAAGAATGCCATGGGAACACACAGATAGATGGGAGAATGCCATGTGAGCACACTGAGGAGCGAACACCATGGGAACAAACAGGCGGAGGGGACAGTGCCACGGGAAGACACAAAGAATGTCATGTGAACACACAGATAGAGGGGAGAACGCCATGTGAACATACAGAGAGGGGAGTATGCCATGGGAACCTACAGATAGAGAAGAGAACAGCATAGGGACACACAGACAGAGAAAAAAACCATGGGAAAACAGAGACAGAAGGCAGAATGCCACGTGAACACACAGATGGGGGAAGAACACCATGGGAACACACAGAGTGAGAACAGAATGCCATGGGCAAACAGACTGAGGGGAGAACACCTGGGAACACACAGACAGAAGGGTGAATGCCATGTTAACACAAAGAGAGGGGAGAACACCATGTGCACACACGGACAGAGGAAAGAACACCATGGGAACACACACACACTGAGAGAAGAACGGCATGTTAACCCAGAGGCCCAGGGAAGAAAGTCATGTTAACATACAGACAGTGGGCTAAATGCCACGGAACACACAGACAGGAAAGAATGCCAAGTGAACACACAGAGACTGGAGGGGAACACCATGGAAACACACAGAAGAGGGGAAATCACCATGAGAACACACAGAGGGGAGAATGCCATGAGAACACACCAGCAAAATGGAAAATGCCATGGGAATACACAGGGACTACGCCATGGGAGCATACCTACAGGGGAAGAATGCAATGAGAATACACAGACAGAGGGGAGAAGGCCATGGGAACACACAGACAGAGTGAGAACACCATGTTAACACACAGTCTGAGGGGAGAACACCATGTTAATACACTGACAGAGGGGAGAATGCCATGGGAACACACAGACAGAGTGGAGAATGTCATGTTAACACACAGACGGGGGGGGCACTGTGTTAAGACAGACTGAGAGGAGAACACCATGTGAACACAGACTAAGGGGAGAATGCCATGGGAACACACCGATAGGGGAGTATGCCATTTTTAACACACAGGCTGAGGGGTGAACATGATGAGAGCACACAGAATGAGAAGAGAACGCCATGGGCATACAGACTGAGGGGAGAACTCCTGGGAACACACAGACATAAGGGAGAATGACATGTTAACACACGGAGAGAGACGAGAACGCCATGGGAAAGTACAGACATAGGGGTTAATGCCATGTTAACATGGAGAGAAGGGAATGCCATGGAAAGACACAGACCTAGAGTGAACGCTATGGGAACACACACACTGAGGGAAGAAAGCCATATTAACACACAGACAAAGGAATGAGAGCCATGGGGACACACAGACAGAGGGAGAATGCCTTTTTAACACACAGACTGAGGCAGAACACCATGGGAACAAAAACACTGAGGAAAGAATGCCATGGTAACACACCGGCAGAGGTGAGAACGCCATGGGAATACACAGATAGAGGGGAGAATGCCACATTAACATATAGATAGAGGGGAGAGCGGCATGGGAACACACAGATAGAGGAGATCGTCATTTGAACATACAGGCTGAGAGGAGAATGCTATGGGAACACACAGAGTTAGAAGAGAATGCCATGGGCACACAGACTGAGGGGAGAACAACTTGGGCAAACAGACTGAGGGGAGGACATATGGGAACTCACAGGCAGAAGGGTGAATGCCATGATAACACAGAGAGGAGACAACGCCAAGTGAAGACACAGAGAAAAGAACGCCATGGGAACACACACATTGAGAGAAGAACGACATGTTAACTCACAGACCGAGAGGAGAAAGTCAAGTTAACATACAGACAGTGGGGAGAATGCCATGGGAAGACACAGACAGGAAAGAATGCCATGTAAACACACAGACTGGGGGAGAATGCCATGTGAATACACAGATGGGGGAAAAATACCATGTGAACACACAGATAGGGGAGAACGCCATGCGGACACACAGAGAGAGGAAGAATGTTATGGGAACACACAGACAGAGGGAAAATGCCATTTTAACACATCGGCAGAGTAGAAAATGCCATGTGAACAGAAGGGACAACACCATGGGTACATACAGACGGAGAAAGAACATGGTGGGAACACACAGACAGAGGGAAGAATGTCATGTAAACACAGACTGAGGTGAGAATGCCATGGGAACACACAGACAGAGAACACCATGTTAACACAGAGGGGAGAACGCCATATGAACACACAGAAAGAGGGGAGGATGCCATGGGAACATACAGACTGAGGGGAGAACATCATGTTAGCACACAGAGAGAGGGAAGAATGCCATGGGAAACCACAGACAGAGAGAGAACACCATGTTAACACACGGACATAGGATAGAACACCATGCTAACACACAGACAGAGAGGAGAATGCCATGTTAACACACACATAGAGGTGAGAATGCCATGGGAACACACAAACAGAGGAAGAACACCATGTTAACACACCAGCAGAGTGTAGAACGCCATTTTACGCACAGAGGGAGAATGCCATGTTAACACACAGACAAAAGTGTGAAAGCCATGAGAACACACAGACAGAGGGGATAACGCCATGGGAACACACAGACAGAGGAAGAATACCTTGGGAATACAGAGACTGAGGGGAAAATGCCATGGGAACACACAGACAGAGGGAGAATGACATATTAACACACAGACAGAGGGAGAATGCCATTTAAAACACAGAGGGGAGAATGCAATGTTAACGCACAGACATAGGCGAGAACGCCATGGGAACACAAAGACTGAGGGCAGAATGCCATGGGAACACACAGACAGAGGAAGGATGCCATGGAAACACAGAGACTGAGGGGAGAACGCCATGGAAACACACAGAGGGAGAATAACATGGGAACACAGAAACTGAGGGAAAATGCCATGTTAACACACACAGAGGGGAGAGCATCATCGGAACACACAGAAAAAGGGAGAATGCCATGTTAATGGACAGAAAGAGGGGAGAATGCTGTGTTAACACACAGAGGGGAAAATGCCCTGGGATCATCGAGACTGAGGGGAGAATGCCACGGGAACACACAGAATGAAGGGAGACTACCATGTGAACACACAGAGGAAGAAACATCATGGGAACACACGAACAGAAGGAGAACGCCATGTTAACACACAGACAGAAGGGAGAATGCCATGGGAACACACAGATAGGGGAAAACGCCATTGAACATACAAGCTAAGGGGAGAATGCCATGGAAACATACAGAGCAAGAAGAAAACGCACTGGGCACACAGACTTAGGGGAGAACGCTTGGGAATACAAAGACAGAGGGAGATCACCATGGGATCACACACACAAAAAGGGGACAACGTCATAGGAATTCACACAGTTAAAAAAGAAAATCATGCTGAAATACCGGCAGAATGGAGAGCACCATGGGAATACACAGACAGATGGGTGACTGCCATGGGAATATACATATTGAGGGGAGAACACCATGGGAACACACCACCAGAGGGGAGAACACTATGGAATACACAGAACACCATAGGAACACACACACACTGTGGGAAGAACAATATGTTAACACACCAAGAAAGAGGAGAATGGCATGGGAATACACAGACGGAGGAACAAACACTATGGGAACATGCACACTGACAGAAGAATGTCATGTTAACCCACAGACTGAGGGGAGAATGTCATTTTAACATATAGACAGTAGGGAGAATGCCACAGGAACACACAGGGGAGAACGCCATGTGAACACACAGACAGGGGAGAATGCCATGGGTACACACAGATAGAGGGAGATGCCATGTAACACACAGACAGAGGGGAGAACGTCATGGGAATACACAGAAAGAGGAGAGAGAGCCATGTGAACAAGCAGAAAGAGGGGTATAAGCCATGGGGACACACTGACAGAGGGGACAATGCCATGGAAACACACAGACTGGAGGGAGAACGCCATGGAAACAAACAGACTGCGAAAGAACGTACTGTTAACACACCAGAAGAGGGGAGAATGCCATGGGAAGCACACAGAGAGAGATGAACACCATGAGAACACAGGGATTGAGAAGAGAATGCCAGGTAAACACATAGACAGAGGCAGAACACCATGGAACACACAGAGGGGAGAACGCCATGGTAACACACCAACAGAGGGGAGAACGCCATGGGAAAACACAGATTGAGGAGAGAATGCCATGTTAACATACAAAATGAGGGAGAATGTCATGTCAACACCCAGTTAGCAGAAAAAATGCCATGTTAACACACAAACAGAGGGAAGAACGCCATGTTAACACGTGGATGGAAGGGAGAAGGTAATACACATAGAAAGAGGTGAGAATGCCATGGGAACACACAGACTGAGGGGAGAACGTCATGATAACACACAGACAGTGAGAAGAATGCGAAGCTAACACACAGAAGGGAGAATGCCATGTAAACATACGGACAGAGGGGAGATCGCAATGATAACACACAGAGGGGAGGACTCCATGTTAACACACAGACTGAGGGGATGCTATGGGAACACATCAACTGAAGAAAGAATGCAATTGGAAACACAGAGACAGAGGCGAGAACGCCATGGGAACACATGAATAGAAGGGAGAACTCCATGTTAACGCACAGACAGAGGGAAGAACGCCATGTTAACAAATGGACAGAGGAGAGAACCCCATGGCAACATACAGAGAGGGGAAACATCATGTTAACACACAGACAGAGGCAAGAACACCATGGGAACACAGACTAAGGGGAGAACACCATGTTAACACACGGACAGAGGAGAGAATGCCATGCTAATACACAGACTGAGAAAAGAACGCCATGTTAGCACACAGAGGGAGAATGCCATATCAACACAGAGACAGAGGTAAGAACCCCATGGGAACACACAGACTGAGAAAAGAACACGATGTTAATACAAGGACAGAGGTGAGAATGCCATGGGAACACAGACTGAGGGGAGAACACCATGTTAACACATGGACAGAGGTGAGAATGCCATGTTAACACACAAAGGCAAGAAAGCCATGTTAACACTTGGAAAGAGGTGAGAACACCTTAGGAGACTGAGTGGAGAATGTAATGTTAACACAGACAGAGGGAAGAATACCATGTTAACACACGAACAAAGGCTAGAATGCCATATTAACACACAAACAGAAGGGGAAACACCATGTAAATAAACAGATAGAGGGGTAAATGCCAAGTTAACACACGAACAGAGGGGAAAACACCATGGGAACACACAGACTGAAGGGACAACACCATGCTAACACACAGACAGGAGAATGCAATGTTACACATGGATAGAAGAGAGAACACCAAGTTGACACACAGACAGAGGGGAAAACGACAAGTTAACATGCATGCAGAAGCGAGAACCCCATGGGAACACACAGAGGGAAGAGAGAACATCATGTTGACACACAGAAGCAAGAAAGCCATGTTAACACATGGTTAGAAGCAAGAACTCAGTGGGAACACACAGAGTAAGGGGAGAATGCCATGTAAACACATGGACTAAGGCAAGAATGCCATGTTAACATACAGACAGAGGCAAGAACACCATGGTAACACAGAGACTGAGGTAGAATGCCATATTAGCACAAAGACAGAGGAAAGAATGGCATGTTAACACATGGACAGAAGTGAGAAACCCATTGGAACACACAGAGTGAAGGAGAACGTCATGTTACCACACAAACAGAGGTGAGAACAGCATGTTAACACAGAAACAAGGGCGAGGACTCATGGGAGAACAGAGACTGAGGGGAGAATGCTATTTAACAAAAGGAGAGGCGAGAATGCCATGTTAACACACAGAGGGGAGAACGTCATGTTAACACAAGGACAGAGAGAAGAATGCCATGAGAACACACAGACTGAAGGGACAATGCTATGTTAACACACAAACAGAGGGGAGAACACCTTGTTAACAAACAGAGGTAAGAAAGCCTTGTGAACTCACAGAATGAGAGGAGGACATCATGTTAACACACAAACAGAGAAGAGGACGCCATGTTAAAACACAGACAGAGCTGAGAACAACATGAGAACACACAGACTAAAGGGAGAATGATATGTTAACACACGGATAGAGGTGAGAATGCCATGGGAAAACACAGTCTGAAGGGAAAATGCTATGTTAACACAAACAGAGGGAAGAATGCCACGTTAACACAGACAGAGGCGAGAACTCCATGGGAGCACACAGACGGGGGGAGAATGCCATGTTAACAGAGGGGAGAATGCCATGTTAACACACGAACAGAAGCAAGAATGCTGTTTTAACACAGAGACAGAAGGGAGAACGCCATAATAACACAGACAGATGGGAGAACACCATATTAACACATGGAAAGGCGAGAATGCCAGAGAACACACAGACTGAGGAGAAAGAGCCATGTTAACACACAGACAGAGGGGAGACTGTCATGCTGCCACATGGACAAAGGGGACAGCACCAAGTTAACATATAGACAGAGGGGAGAATGCCATGTTACACATGAATAGAGGTGAGAATGCTAGAGGAATGCACAGACTGAGGGAAGAATACCATGTTAACACAGAGACAGAGGGGAGAATGCTATGGGAACACACAGATTGAGGGGAGAAAATCATGTCAACACACAGACAGAGGGCTAAACACCATATTAATACACAGAGGTGAGAACGCTATGGGAACATACACACAGATGCAGAACACACAGACAGAGGGTAAAATGCCATGTTATCACATGGATAGAGGCGAGGATCTCATAGGAACAGACAGAATAAGGAAACATCTTGTTAACACACAGACAGAGAAGAGAAAGCCATGTTATCAAATGGAAAGAGGTGAGAACACCATGGGAACACACAAACTGAAGGGAGAATGACACGTTAACACAGAGATAAAGGGAAGAATACCATGTTAACACACAGAGGCAAGAAAACCATGGGACCACGCAGAGGAGAGAATGCCATGGGAAACCACAGACAAAGGAAGAACACCATGTTGACACACAGACAGAGGCGAGATCATCATGGGAAAACAGAGACTGAGGGAAGAACATCATGTTAATACACAAACAGGGAAGAATGCCATGTCAACACACAGGCAGAGCTGAAGAATGCCATGAAGAACGCTGTGTTAACACACGAACAGAGGAAAGAACACCAAGAAAGCACACAGACTGAAGATAGAATGTTATGTTCACACACAAACAGAGGGGAGAATGCCATGTTAACATACAGACAGAAGCAAGAACACCATAAAAAGACAAAGACTGATGGGATAATGCCATGGGAAACCACAGGCAGAAAAAGAACACCATGTTAACACATGAACAGAGGCAAAAATGCCATGGGGACACACAGACAGAGGGGGAATGCCATGTTGACACACATACAGAGGGAAGAATGCCATGTTAACAAAGAAACTGAGGCGAGAACACCATAGCGAGAACACCATAAGAACACATGGATTGAGGGAAGAATGCCAAGTTGATACAAGGACAGAGTTGAGAACACCATTGGAACACACATACTGAGGAGAGAATGCCATGTTAACACGCAAAGGGGAGTATGACATGTTCATACACAGACCAAGGTGAAACGCCATGGGAACACACAGACTGAGGAGAGACAGCCATATTAACACACAGAGAGAGGGGTAGAAAGTCACATTAACGCATGGAAAGTGGTGAGAATACCATGGGAACACACAGGCTGAGAAGAGAATGCCATGTTAACACACAGACAAAGGGGAGAACGTCATGTTAACACATGGACAGAGATGAGAACACCATGTAAACACATGGACAGAGGGGAGAATGCCATGGTAACACAAAGACAGAAGGGAGACATGCTGACACAAGGACACAGGCGAGAATGTCATGGATACATACAGACTGAGGGCAGAATGTCATGTTGACACAGAGACACAGGGCAGAATACCATGTCAACACATGACCAGAGTTGAGAACGCCATGGGAACACATGAACAGAGGTGAGAACACCGTGTTAATACATGACCAGAGAAGAGAACACCATGTTAACACAGAGAGAGATGGGAAAACACTAGGTTAACACACGAACAGAAGGAAGAATGCCATGTCAACACACAGAAAAAAGGGAGAATGCCATGTGAACATACGGACAGAGTTGAGAATGCTATGAAAACCCATGAACTGATAAGAGAACGCCGTGTTAACACACAGAGAGAAGAACACCATGTTACTACACGGACAGAGGCGAGAACACCAGGCAACACAAAGAGAGAGGAAAGAACGCCATGGGAAACCACAGAACAAGAAAGAATGCCATGATTTTACAAGAACAGAGGTGAAAAATGCCATATTAACACACACAAAAAGCTGAGAACTCCATAGGAACACACAGACTGAGGGGAGGATGCCATGTTAACACACGAACAGAGGCAAGAACACAATGGGAAAACACAGACTGAGGGGAGAATGCCATGTTAGAACACAGACAGAGGGGAGAAGGCATGTTAACACAGAGATAGAGATAAGAATGCCATGAGAAACCTCAGATTGAGGGGAAAACGTCATGTTAACACACATACAGAGGGGAAAACTCCGTGTTAACACACAAACAGAAGACAGAACACCATTGGAACACACAGACAGAGGGGAGAATGCCATATTAACACATGGACAGAGGTGAGGAAGCCATGAGTAAACACAAACTGAGGGGAGAATGCCATGTTAACACACAGAGAGGGAAGAACGCCACATTAACACACAGACAGAGGCGGGAATGCCATGTTAACACATGACAGAGGCAAAAATGCTATGTTAACACATAGACAGAGGGAAAAAGACATGTTAAAATATGGACAGAAGTGGGAGCACCACTGAAACATGCAGACTGAGGAAGAATGCCATGCTCACACACAAAGGGGAAAACGCCATGTTAAAACACGGACAGAGCAAAGAACGTCATGGAAACAGACAAACTGAGGAAAGAATCATGTTAACACACATGCAGAGGGGAAAACACCATGATAACACATGAACAGAAGCAAGAACGTCATAAGAACTCAGACAGATGAAAGAAAGCCATGGGAAACCACAGACAGAAGAACACCATGTTAACGCATGAACATAGACAAGAACTCCATGTTAAGACATGAACAGAGCTGAGAATGCCATGGGAACACACACTCTGAGAAGAGAGTGTCATGTTAGCACATAGACAAAATAGGGAACGCCATGCTAACACACAGATAGAGGCGAGAACGCCATGAAAACACACAGACTAAGGGGAGAATGCCATTTTGACACAAAGAGAGAGGGGAGAATGCCATGTTATTACATGGAAAGAGGGGAGAATGCCATGCTAACACACAGAAAAAGGGGAGAATGCCATGTTGACACAGAGACAGAACTAAGAACACCATGGGAACACACAGCCTGAGGACGGAATGTCAATGTTAGCATACATAGAGAGGGGAAAACGTCATGTTAACACACCGACAGAAGTGAAAACGCCATGCGAACACAAGGACTGAGGGGAGAACGCCATGTTAGCACGTGGACGAGGAGAGAATGCCATGAAAATACATAGACCAAAGTGAGAAGGTCATGTTAACACAAAAACCAAAAGAAAAATGTCATGTTATCACACTAAGAGAGGAGAGGACGCATTGTTAAAACACGGACAGAGACTAGAATTCTATGTAAACACACAGACAGAGGCAAGAACACCAAGGGTATACACAAAGGGGTGAATAACATGTTAACACATAGACAGAAAGGAGAACGCCATGTTCACACATGAATACAGTAGAGAACAGCAGGGGAACTAACAAACTGAGGGGAGAACGCCATGTTAACACACAAACAAAGGTGAGAAAGTCATTTAAACACAGAGAGGAGAACGCCACGTTAACTCACAGACAGAGTGGAGAACGCCATATTTACACCCAGACAGGCGCGAGAACACCATGGAAACACACAGACTGAGGGGATAATACCATGTAAACACACGAAAAGAGGTGAGAATGCCATAGGAGCACAAAGACTGAGGGGAGAACACCATTATAACACACAGACAGAGGGGAGAATGCCATGTTAACCACAGAAGGGAGACTGCCATGTTACTACACAGACAAGTGAAGAAAGCCATATTAACATGCAGTCTGAGGAAAGATCACCATGTTAACATACGGACTGTGGAAGACACCATGGGAGCACACAGATTGGGGGAGAAATGCCATGTGAATACTTGGACAGAAGAACATTCGGTTAAGACTTAGACAGAGGGGAGAACACCATATTAACACAGACTAAAGGGAGAACGCCATGTTAACACACAGAGGGGAGAACGCAATGTAAACACGTGGACAGAGGTGAGAATACCCTGCCAACACTCAGACATGAGAAGAACACAATGTTAAAACATAGATTGAGGAGAGAACACCATGTGAACACCACAGACAGAGGGGAGAACGCAATATTAACATACAGAAAGAGGGGAAAATGCCAGGTTAACACATGAACAGAGAGGAGAACTCCATGTTAACACATGGACAGAGGCAAGAATGCCATAGGGACACACAGACTGAGTGGAGAAAACCATATTAGCACACAGACAGAGGAGAGGACAGAGGCGAGGCAACCATATTAACACACACAGAGGGGATAACTCCATGTTAACACACATACAGAGGTAAGTACGTTATGAAGACATGTAGACTCAGTGGAGAATGGCATGTTAACACACAGTCAGAAGTGAGAATGCCATGTTAACACACAGACAGAGGGTGAAACACCATGTTAACACATGGACAGAGGGGAGAACGCCATGGGAACACACACACTGAGGTGAGAACTCCATGGGAACACACAGACTGAGGCGATAACGCCATGTTAACACAGAGACAGAGGGGAGAACACAATAAGGACAGACAGACTGAGGGGAGAACACCATGTTAACACACAGGCAGTGGGGACAATACCATGTTACTACACGGAGAGAGACAAGAACAACATGGGAACACACAGACAGAGGAAAGCCATGCTAACACGGAGACAGAAATGAGAATGCCATGGGGAAAAGCAAACTCAGTGGAGAATGCCATGTTAACACAAGAAGAAAGGCAAAAGCACAATGTTCACACATAGATGGAAGGGAGAATGACATGTTAACACACAGACAGAGGCAAGAATGCCATGGGAACACACAGACAGAGGAAAGCCATGCTAACACAGAGACAGAAGTGAGAATGCCATGGGGAAAAACAAACTCAGTGGAGAATGCCATGTTAACACAAGAAGAAAGGCAAAAGCACAATGTTCACACATAGATGGAAGGGAGAATGACATGTTAACACACAGACAGAGGCAAGAATGCCATGGGAACACACAGACTGTGGGGAGCACACCATGTTAACACACAGACAGAGAGGAGAATGCTGTTAACACAAGGACAGAGGCAAGAATGCCATGGGGACACACAGAATGAATGGAGAACACCATGTTAACACATGGTCATAAGCGAGAACGCCGTGTTAACACAAACACAGAGGGTAGATTGCCATGTTAACACATGAGACAAAGGTGACAATGCCATGTTAATGCACAGACAGAGGGGAGAATGCCATGTTAACACACAGACAAAGATGAGAACGCCATGGAAACACACACACACACTGAGTAGAGAACACCATGTTAACACACAAACAGTGGGGGCAACACCATGATAACACACAGAGAGAGGCAAGAACGCCATGGAAACACACAGTCTGAAAGGAGAAAGCCATGTTAATACACAAACCAAAAAGAGACCTCCATGTTAACACACATACAGAGGGGAGATTGCCCTGTAAACACTCAGACAAAGGGAAGAACTCCATGTTAACACAGAGACTGAGGGGAGAACATTATGGGAATACACAGACTGAAGGGAGAACACCATGTCAACACACACACAGAGGGAAGAATGCCATGTTAACTCATAGACATAGTGGAGAATGCCATGTTTACACACTGACAGAGGTGAGAACGCCATGGGAACAAACAGACTGAGGGGAGAACACCATGCTAGCACACATAGAGTGGATACACAGAGAGAGGCAAGAACACCATGGGTACAAACAGTCTGAAGGGAAAATGCCATGATAACACACAAACACAGGAAAAAATGCCTTATTAACACATGGACAGAGGCAAGAATGTCCTGTTAACACTCAGACAGATGGGAGATTCCATGTTAACACACAGCCTGAAGGGAGAATGCCATGGGAATACATAGAGGAGAGAATGCCATGAAAACATGTGGAGAGAGGCATGGGAACACCATGGGAACACACAGACTGAGGGGAGAACTCCATGTTAACACACCAAATGAGGTAGACACCATGGGAACACACAAACTGAAGGGAGAACACCTTGTTATCCCACAAATAGAGGGATACCGCTATGTTAACTCATGGACGCAGGTGAGAATGTTCTGCTAAAACACACACAGAGGGAGAACACAATTTTACACAGAGACTGAGGGGAGAACGCCATGCTACTACATGGACAGAGGGGAGAATGCAATGTTAACACATGGACAAAGGAAAGAATGCCATGTTAACACACAAACAAATGGGAGAACACCATGTTATCACATGGACAGAAGGGAGAATGCCATGTTAACACACAAAGTGGGGAAAACTCCATGTTAACACAAGGCCAGAGGCATGAACACCATGGGAACATACAGAATGAGTGGACAACACCATATTAACACACAGACAGAGGGGAGAACTCCATGTTAACACATGAACAAAGGGTAGAATGCCATAGGAACACACAGATTGAGGTGAGAATGCCATGTTAACACAAAGACAGAGGCAAGAACACCATAAGGACACACAGACTGAGGGGAGAACACCATGTTAACACACAAACAGTGGGGAAAACACCATGTTAACACGCGGAAAGAGGCGAGAACACCATGGGAACATTCAGATTGAGGGGCGAATGCCATGTTAACACACAGACAGAGGTGAAAACACCATAGCAAAAAACAAACTCAGTGGAGATCGCCATGTTAACAGATGGTCAGAAACTAGAATGGCATGATAATACACAGAAAGAGGGTAGAGTGCCATGTTAACACATGGACAGAGGAGATAGCACAATGTTAACACACAGACAGAGGGGAGAACGCAATGTAAACACACAGACAGAGGTGAGAATGCCACGGGAAAACAGAGACTGAGGGGAGCATACCATGTTAACCTACAGACAGAGGGAAGAATGCCATGTTAACACAAGGACAGAGTCGAGAATGCCATAGGGATACACAGATTGAGTGGAGAATGCCATGGTAACACACAGTCATAAAACAGGACTGTCATGTTAGTATACACACACAGAGGGTAGAATGCCTTGTTAGCACAAATTTATAAAGACAAGAACACCATTGGAAAACACAGACTGAGGGGAGAACGTCATATTAGCACACCGATATAGGGAACAAAGCAATGTTAACACACAGACGGTAGAACGCCAGGTTGACACAAACACAGAGGTGAGAACACCATGCTAGCACATGGGGAGATAGGAGAACACCATGTTAACGCATTGACAAAGGGGAGAACACAATGTTAAAACACAGATAGAGGAGATAATGCCATGTTAGCACAAGGACAGAGGCCAGAAGGCCATGGGGACTCACAGACTGGAGAATGCCATATTAACACACAGAGGGAAGAACGCCATGTTAACACACAGACAGAGGCAAGAACGCCATGGGGACACACAGACAGGGGGAAGAATGCCATGTTAACTCACTGACATAGTGGAGAAGGCCATGTTTACACAAGAAGAAAGACAAGAACGTCATGGGAACACACAGACTGAGAGGAAAATGCAATGTTAACACATGGACAGAGGGGCGAATGCCATTTTAAAATGCAGATATAGGGGAGAACGCCATGTTAATACACTGACAATGGCGAGAACACCAGGGAAACAGACAGCTGAGGGGAGAACATCATGTTTACACACAAACAGTTGGGACAATACTATGATAACACACAGGGAAAGGCAAGAACACCATGGAAACACACGTCTGAAGGAACAATGCCATGTTAATACATGGACAGAGGCAAGAATGCCCTTTTAACACTCAGAGAGAAGGGAGAATGTTATGTCAACACACAGATCGAGGGGAGAAAGTCATGGAAACACACAGACTAAGGAGAGAACACCATGTAAAAACACAGACAGTGGAGAGAACGCCATGTTAACACACGAACTGAGGTAGACGTCGTGGGAACACACAGACTGAAGGGAGAAAGTCATGTAAGCACGTAAACAGAGAGGAGAACAGCATGTTTAATACAAGGAAGAAGGTGATAATGCCCTGTTAACACTTACACAGAGGGGAGAACGCCATCTTAACACACGGACTTGGGGAGAATGTCATGTTAACCCATGAACAGAGTGGAGAATCCTATGTTAACACACAGAGAGAGGGGGAAAACGCCATGTCAACACATGAACAAAGGCTAAAAAACCATGGGAACATACAGAATGAGTGGACAATACCATATTAACCTACAGACAGAGGCAAAAACACCATGTTAACACACAGACAGAGGGGGAACACCATGTTAACACACAGCAATAGGGGAGAATGCCATATTAACACACAGACAGAGAAAAGAATGCCACGTTAACACATGAACACAGGCAAGAACACCACGGGGACACACAGACTGAGTGGAGAACACCATATTAACACACAGACAGAGGAGAGAACACCATGTTAACACATGGACAGAGGGGAGACAACCATATTAACACACAGACTGGAGGGAGAATGCCATGTTAACACATGGTCGGAGGTGAGAAACACCTTTTATCACACAGATAGAGGGGAGAATGCTGTGTTAACACATGGAGAGAGATAAGAACAGCATGTAAACACACAGACAGAGGGGAGAATGCCATGTTAGCACACACATAGAAGGGAGACTGCCATGCTAACACAAGGACACAGGCGAGAATGCCATGGAAACTTACAGACTGAGGGGAGAATGTCATGTTAACACAGGAACAAAGTTGAGAATGCCATGAGAACACATGAACAGAGGTGAGAACACCATGTTAATACATGGACAGAGAAGATAACTCCATGTTAACACAATGAGAGATGGGGAAAACACAATGTTACTATATGGACAGAGTGAAAAACACCATGTTAACACACAGAAAGAAGGAAGAATGCCATGTGAACACACGGAAAGAGTTGAGAATGCTATGAAAATAGACAGACAAGAGAACATCATGTTAACACACAGACAGAGAGAAGAATGGCAAGTTAACACACAGACTGAGGGGAGAACATCATGGCAATCCACAGACCGAGGGTAGAATACCAAGTTAACACACAGACACAGGGGTGAATGCCATGTTAATTCTCAGACATAGTGGAGAATGCCATGTTTACACATGAACAGAGGTGAGAACACCATGGGAATACAAAGACTGAGAGGAGAACAAAATGTTAACCCACTGACAAAGGTGGGACTGTCATTTTAAAACAGACAGAGGGGAGAATGCCATGTTAACACACAGAGGGAAGAACACCATATTAACACACAGACAGAGGGAAAACACCATGTTAACACACAGACAAGATAGAACACCATGTTAACACACGGACAGAGGTGAGAACACCATGGGGACACACAGACAGAGGGGAGAATGCCATGTTAACTGACAGACATAGTGGATAATGCCATGCTTACACATGGAAAAGATGAGAACACCAGGGAAACACACAGACTGAGAGGAGAACCCAATGTAAACACACAGACATATGGGAGAACACCATTTTAAAACAGAGAGAGGTGAGAACGCCATGTTAACACACAGACAGAGGGGAGAATGCCATGTTAACACACAAAGGCAAGAACACCATGGAAACACAGACTGAGGGGAGAACACCATGTTAATACACAAACAGAGGGGACAATAACACCATGATAACATGCGGAGACAGGCAAGAACCCCATGGGAACACAGTCTGATGGGAGATAGTCATGTAAACACATAAACAGAGGAGAAAATGCCATGTCAACACACGACAGAGGCAAGAATACCCTGTTAACACTTATACAGAAGGGAGAATGCCATGTTAACACAGAGACTGTGTGAAGAACGCCTTGAGAATACACAGACTGAGGGGAGAGCAACATGTTAACACACAGACAGAGGGGATAACGCCATGTTGACTCACAGACATAGTGGAGAACACCATGTTTACAAACAGACAGAGGCCAGAACCCCATGGGAGCACACAGACTGAGAGGAGAACACAATGTTAACCCACAGACAGAGGGGCTACTGCCATTTTAAAACACAGAGTGGAGAACGCCATGTTAACATACAGACATAGGGAAAAAGGCCATGTTGACACATGCACAGAGGTGAGAATATCCTGTAAACACTCAGACAAAGGAGAGAATGCCATGTTAACACATGGACTGAGGGGAGAACACCATGTTAACACATAGAGGAGAGAATGCCATGTTAACAAACAATGAGGTAGACGCCATGGGAACACACACACTGAAGGGAGAATATCATGTTACCACACAAACAAAGGGGAGAACACCATTTTAAAACATGAAAGGAGGTGAGAATGCCCTGTTAACACTGACACAGAGGGGAGGACACCATGTTTACACACAGACTGAGGGAAGAACGTCATGTTACCACACGGACAGAGGGGAGAAGTCAATGTTAAAATAAAGACAGAGGGGTGAAAGCCATGTTAACACAGAGACAGAGTGTAGAATGCCATATTAACACATAAACAGAGGAGAGAACACCATGGGAACACACAGACTGAGGGGAGAACGTCATGGGAACACACAAACTGAGGCAAGAATGCCATATTGAAACAAGGACAGAGGCAAAAATGATATAAGGACTCATAGATTGAAGGGGGATCACCATATTAACACACAGACAGTGGGGACTACACCATGTTAATATGCAATGAGAAGCAAGAATGCCATGGGAACACACAGACCTAGGGGAGAACAGCATGTTAACACATGGACAGAGGAGGGAACACCATGGGGAAACACTAACTCAGTGGAGAATGCCATGTTAACACACACACAGAGGTGAAAACTCCATGGAATTATACAGACTGAGTGGAGAACACCACATTAACACAAAGACAGAGAGGAGAACGTCAT
>CAUYQG010108597.1:0-19037 GCA_963574415.1 Tarsius wallacei
TTATTTTATTTTTTATAGAGATGGTGTCTCCCTATGTTGTCCAGTCTGATCTCAAATGCCTGGGTTCAAGCAATCCTCCAGCCTCAGTCTCCCAAAGTGCTGGGATTATAGGTGTGAGCCACTGCCCCCAGCCTCAATATCTTTCTAAAATGGTGGTAACTGGATCACTTACGAGCCCTTTGGAAGGAAGGCAGCTCTCTATGGGGGATGGTCCCCAGCATCCCCTGGAGCATCCAGATGGGGTCAGAGCAGCAAACCCTGACACTGGGGCCATGCGGAGGCGCTTGTTGAGAAGGTACCCAGTGCCTCAGCAGAGAAAAGTCCTGGGGAGTTCCGAGGTGCCCATTTAGATCAGATGGCCGGTATTCACTCTCTCTGAGGCCTGGGAGGGGCAGGCTAAGGGTTCCAAGAGACAAGTCCCTCCCCATGTTCTGGCTCAGCGAGGGGTCAGTGGCTGCTCCCTGGGGTAGACTCCAGAGGCAGTGGCAGGCCTGGGGAGGAGGAGGCAGTGGCCCGGTACGGGCTCCTGAAGTGCTGGGTGAGGGGTGCCTGGGTGGGCTAGGGTGCCACTGGGAGCTCACACAGCTGGCAGATGCCCCTTGAGACTGAGAGTGGAGGGCATGGGGGGCTGGGAGGGTGAGGGGTGGGGTGGGAGCAGCTTCTCTCTCCACGCATGTTCCTTCTTCGGCCTGCACGCTGGGAATTCTCTCAATTGGAAATGTGCGGACAGGCTCCTCCCTTCTGCCTATTCTCTCCACAGGGGTGCTGTGTCTTCCTGGGTGGGGTCTCTGCTGTCCTGTCCCTTACCAGGAAAGTTACCAAGTTACCCGGGCCCCCTACCTCAACTCCTCAGCCAAGGCTGCTCTGCTGGGTCCTTGTCCCCTTTCCTGCGTGCCAACCCCAGGCCCTGTCCGAGTCCCCCAGGAGGTTCCTGGACCCTCAGTCACAGGCCACTTGCTAGCTGGGCCCCAGCCCCTGCTGTGTCCAGTGACTGCAGATGGTTCCTTCTTCTGGTACTGTCATCCCAACACCCCAAGGACAGACTCTGACTGCTTGTCTTGGGCTCCCACACAGGGGAAGAGCTTGGGTTGCCACAGCATGGACCGGCCCATTCCTTGGCCAACTGTCTCAGTTCTGGCACCAAAAGACCTCAGACCCCTGGGAAACTGGGGTGCCCAGACTGGCAGGCGCAAGTCAGGAAGTATCCAGCTGGGGAGACAGGCCACCCCCCCAGGACAAGCAGGGCCAAGCCTGGAGGATGACAGGGAAGGAGGGGGCTCATGGGAGATACCCCACTGGGGTTCAAAAAATAGAGGCGTATTTGGGGAGGCTCAAGGCAGCAAGAGAGCCCAGCTGAGCAGAGATGCAGCGGGCAGTGGGGGCAAGGAGGAGGACTCTTCTGCTAGGACTCAGTCTTGGCAGGGTGGAAGCCACTGAAGGCACCTGGCAGCGGAAGGAGGGTCATCTGGCATCCAGGAAGCCCCAGGGGGCAGCAACCTGGAAAAGTCACTGAGTCAGATGAGGCCGAGGTTGGACACACGGATGTAGGGAGTGGACGAGGGCCCAGCAGGGCTGTGCCACTCAGGCACACAGGTCCCCTTGGCTTCCGTGGCCACAGCCCCCGCCTGGAGAGTGTCTCATGAGGGGCGCAGCCCAGGATGCAGCCCCAAGTGCTGCTGAAGAACAGAAGCTCCAGCTGGGCCTGGGGGCGGCTGACTCCACCCACAACTGGGTGAGGAGAGAGGGGGCACCCTCAGCCAGGCATGGCACCTCCCCCATGAGAGTCACTGGGGCTGGGAGCACTGGCCTTCCTTTTCCTCCTCACTGAAGCAAGGCTCCTAGGCATTCCTAAGCAGCCCTGCCCTTGGTGCCTGAGCTCACGGCCAGCAAGCCTGGCCCAGCCCTAATGGAAGTCCTTGCACCCCTCACTGCCTCATCCCATGCCCTAGTCTCCAGGCCTCTTCATCCCACCTCAATGCTGCCAGCCCGGTGCTCCGCTGCAAGCTGAAGATACCCAGGGCCTCCCCTAGAGCCTTCCCCAGCTCCCCAAGTCAGTCATTTCCCAGACAACACTGTCCCTGGAGTGCCCAAAGAGGCAGACACCCGGAGCATAGACACACTGGAGCAAGAGCAAGGCAGGGGAGCCCAGAACGACATTCACGTGCCCTGGGTGGGACGGCCTGCAGTCCCAACCCAGGCCCATGCCCACTTGTAGAACCCATGCCCCTTCCTGTGCCCAGAGGCTGTGGAAAGGGGGCTGGTCCTGCAGCCATAGGCTGGTAGGCGACTAAGACCTGTAGGGTGATGAAAGCTAAAGCCACCCTGAGCCTTCTCCCTGGCCCTCCGGGATCTGGCCCTGACCTCGGTGTGGCCCTGGATGGTGAACGTGAAGACCTTTCTGCCACTTTAGACATTTCCAAATGTTCCTGAGTATTCTTTCTCAGTGGGTTTGTGTGGGGGGTCTCAGCGTTGGGGGTTCCTTTGTCTAAGTCTGCAGGTGTATTTCACCTCAGAGCTTGGGTGGGGTTTCTGCATATATGTGCAGGTCTGTGTATGCATTCATGAGGGCATGAATGTGTATGTGCATGCATGTGTCACATGTGCTGCCAAACTTGTGTGAGTATGCATGTGCATAAGCATTCATGTGCATGTGTTTATCGCACATACTCTTACATGTTTGTATGTGTGTATGTGAGAGTATGCGTGAATATGTGTGTGTGTGCAGTGTGAATGTAATCAAGAACCGGCGCAGCAGCAGCAGCTGGAGACGAAGGTCCCGGGGCTCTCGGCAACGGCCGCCTGGTCTAGCAGGAGGATGGCAGGACAGCAGCAGGCAGGCCACCCCACCAAGCTGCCCCGAGACACTGGCTGAGGCCCGGTCCCCAGGTGTGTGGGCGGCATGCCGGCTCCCACCCAGCCACGCAGGCGGACGGAGGCCTTCACTCACATCTGGGATCACAGAACCAGGGCATGTCATCAGCAACTTGCTTCATACCTATTACCCGCAAGGCGCAGCCCGCCGCGTCCCCCGGGTCCTCTCAGCTGCGCTGGGCTCCTTCCTGCTCCTGGCAAGAGGAACATCCTCAGGGGCACCTTCCTGCTCCTGCTCCTTCTGGCAACGACAACTCAATAAAATGTAGAGTGAACACCACTGGGCTACTGGCTTTCAGAGGGGGTGAGAGCCTGGCTACCCACCTTCCCTCTCCACTCCCATTTGCCCATCCTCACTTATTTTCCTGTGATGGGACCCCTGCCCTGACTTAAGTCCCTGCCCATCGCTGACATTCTGTCAAGGTAGGGGGGCGGATACACCCCAGGGGGCCTCCGTGAGGGGACTGCTCATTGCCCTCCCCTGGCCCCAGAATCAGAGGCGACTAGGCTGGGCCTGACTCCGTCTCACAGCACAGTGGAGGGGGAGCCTGAATGGGAGCCTCAGGTGAGGCGAGGCCTACCTGGGATGCAATCTCAGGTCCAAGAGCCCTGAGCAGGTCTGGGACTCAAGTCTCTTCCTCGGGGATGGCCGATCCTGAAGCTTCCATGGGGCTAAGAGGCTCCCCAGGGGTCAAGGTGCAGTGGGGATAGGAGCCAGCTGGTAGGAACAGGGGCCAGGCGGCAGGGTAAGGTCCAGGTGGTGGAAACAGGGGCCAGGTGTGGAGACAGGAGTCAGGTGGTGGAGACAGGAGTCAGGTGGTGGAGAGAGGAGCCAGTTAGTGGGGCAGGGGCCAGTGGTAGGGACAGAGACCAGGCAGACCTGTCCTCTGAGGGCTGGGGGGTGGTTGGGCCTTTGAGGAAGACCAGTGCCCTGCACTGGGGAGACACAGGTGACCTGCCAAAATCCCTGGCCTCCAGCTCTGTGGCCTGGGCCTCTGGTGGCCAATGAGATGCCAGTGCATGTCGCACTGTGTTCCTAGCGAGGCATATCTACATGGGAAGCACCCTGGGCATCTGGCCCCTGTGCCTGTTGGGTGGAGAAAGCATTAATTCATTCATACACCCATTCACTCATCCATGCAGGGTGCATTCACTGAACCCCTGTGGGGGGTCGGGGGGAGATCATGGGCTGAAAGGCAGAGGAGAAAGCCTGGTCCTCCAGGAGCCCTAGTTAAAGAAGCCCAGTCCTCCTGCAGGGAAGACATGGTAGTTGGCCATGAAGGTGCTCGAGGCTACGGAGATCCGCTTCTTCCTGTCCCTGTGCAGAGGGAAGCTGGTAGCCACCTGCCTCCCTCCATGGCAGGAAACGTCTCCATGAAATATTGATGGGTTTGCACACGCCTTGGGTTGTCGGAGGAGAGGGGAGACTTCTGCATGCAGATTAGGCTCCTTCCACACTCCCTTAACTCTCTCCTGCCCAGGCACCTCAGACATCTGTTTGGATTCCCCACAAAGCCCACGGTGGCTCCAGGACTCAGGGATGGAAGGGGCCTTGCATCTCTCCATCATCATAACCTTGAAGGCCTCCAGGGCCACCTTTGCCTCTGTCCTCACTGGACCTGATGGAGCCTTCCTCTGCTGATCCAAGAGGCAGCTGTGCCAAGCCCACACCCCTGGCCCAGGCTCAAGGGTTGACCTTTTGACGTTGACAGGTACCCATGCCTTCCAGGTTCACACACTAGGGGTAATTCTGTCACCTTTGTTCTCCTGTCCCTGTTCCAAGAGCTCTGGCTGACTCAGCCACATCTCTCAGTCAGTACTCTTCAACCCATCTCCACCACACCCTACCCTTGTCTACACCACATGCACTTGCAGTCCTGCCGGGGCTCCCACAGCAAGGCCAGGACGTGGTTCTGAGTAGAATGACACATGCACACACCACACATGCACATATGCACACAGGCACGCACGCCAACTCTGGTTGAGGGGGTCACCAGTTGTTCTCCCTGGGCTAGGCCAGCATCTTTCCTGCTGGAAGTTAAAGCTTTGGAGGAAACCTTGACCAGAGGTTCAGGGAGCTGGAGTTCTGACCCTCTTTTGTGTGTGAGCTTGGCTGAGTCATCCCACTCTGGACTTCGCTTTTCCCAGATGAAAAATGAAGAACTTAGACCCAACAACCTCTTCCATCCCTTCCAGGCAGAGCCTGCCAGGAGGCTGTGCTTGCTGTATTCTCTTGGGCTTCAACATCTGGGACTATAGGTAGCAGGTGAGTGACTGTTGTCACCTCAAAAAGCAGTTCAGATGACAAAGTAGGATGACCTTTGGAACCACATAGAATGATCTCTGGGAACAGGATCTAGAGGGCTGTTGATGATAAAGAAGGTCATTCCCTCTGCCCCACAAGCCCACCCTTCACCCCTCCACCCATCCATTTGTCTACCCATCCATTTATCCATCCATCCATCCATCCATCCACCCATCTATACATCCACCCACACATTCGTTCACATATCCATTCATCCATTCACACATCCATCCATCCATCTACACATCCATCCATTCATCCGTCCATTCATCCACCCATCCATCCATCCAACCATCCATCCATTCATCCATCCATCCATCCATCCATTCATCCATCCATCCACTCACTCATACATTACTATGCACCAGCAGCAAAGGAAGCAAGGAAGACACAGACTTGCCGTAAGGTGCCAACTCCCAAATATGGCAACTCCTCTTTAGGTTATTAGTCCTTTTTTAGTTGCCTCAAGAAACTCTAAATAAGCAGCGCAAGTCTCTATTTCTTGAATTATTGATTTTAGACAGAAAAATGTTACTCCTTACTAAGTAAGGTGGAAAAAAATCAATACCTTTACACTGGTCACCACTAACATCTCACAGACGGCTCAGCACACGAGAGTCATCAGTGATCCTTCACCTTCACGAGGATGAGGGTTATGGTATCTAGTTCTATTTTTGCAATTATAATTAAATCTGTCATGTTTTGTCTCTTTGCTGATTTTCAAAAGTAAAAACCAATAAATGGTAAAGTCCAATACCATGTCAATATTATGCAGTTCAGACATTTGCTTCCGACCATGAAAGAGTAACAGAGACTGAATTCAACCTCTCATATTAAACAACGAAACCACCAGGAAAAAAATATAACATGATGGTTTTGAGACATTGAAAACCAGACACTACAGGGGAGTGATTTCTGAGTGAGAGGAAGCAAATGAGATGGTTTCTGCGATGCTCAGCTACTACCTGGAGAGAGTGTTTAGGACTCAACACAGAGCCAGGGGCTCCCTGAGTTGAGTATTTGGAGTGCAAGGCATCTAGAATTTCTAAAGCAGAGGATCTGAGTGGAGGAAAATGCACAGGACAGAGTGAGCCGTCCAGAGAGGGGGCTACAGCCCTCCCCACAGACTTCCCTGACCATCTTCAACTGATTACTGTTCAGCACATGCATATGGAGAAGGCATCCGAGGCCAAGGAAGAGCCTCCAGGGAGAAGCAGGAAGAAAATCTCTACAGCTGACACAGGGCTGGGAAGAGTTCACATCCCACCAGCCAGAGTGGCAAAATCTCATAGTGCACAAAGCGTGATTAGTGTACTCAGGAGGGCATGTCTCAGCGGGAACAAAATGAGCCTTCATCTAAAGCCTACTCTGGTCTCAACTATCAATGCTTAAGAACTAACCTCAAAAAGAGCAAATGGTTAAATCAGTAAACATAACTGTGTCCCATAACAGAGTCCAAGAATATTTAAAGAGTACAAAAATATCCAGCAACCAACAGCATAAACATAGCAATATGTGGCACCTTGTCAATACCACCAGACAGACAGAGAAACAGGAAAATACGAGGTTTTTTTTTGTAAAGAAAATCAACCTATAGAAACAACATGATCCAATTAGTAGATGAAAAAAATGAAACAGCTGCTATAAACACAATCCTTGAACACATGAAGTTAAAGGAAGCATGAGGAGATTAAGGAGAAACAGGGAAGATTAAGAAAAAGATTGATATCAAACTTCACTGATGAGAATTACAACTCCCATGATGGAAAAGGCACTGGGTGGCATTAGCAGGATATTAGAGACTCTGAAAAAAAGATTACATACCTAACCCTGAATCGTACCCCACATCTTTATAATTTTAAAAACAGAATATAAAAAAAGAAGAAGAAAGGATTGGGGAACTTAAAGACATTGCAATAGAAGCTTCCCATAATGAAACACAAGAGAGGAAAGTGACTTGAAGGGGAACTTCAAATGGATTAACGCAAGTATAATTGGAGTTCTGAAGGAGAAGGAGGAGGGAAAGTATTTGATAAAGTAACAGGTGAATTTTCTTCCAGACGCTAAACAAACACCATGTAGAAGAGACAGATTTGCCCTAAGCAGCCAACCCCCAAATGTGGCAGCTCCTCTTTAGGTTATTAATCCTTCTAATGAAGATGCTACAGCGGGGCACATCACAACCAAACTATCCAAAACCAGTGACAAAGGGAAGATTTTATAGGCAGACACATACACACAAAGACTTGTTATATACAGCAGAACACAAATAAGAATGATGGCAAACTTCTTGTCAGTAACAATACAAGCCAGGCTGGGCACAGTGGCTCATGCCTGTAATCCTAGCACTTTGGGAGGCCAAGGTGGAAGGATTGCTTGAGCCTAGAAGTTCAAGACCAGCCTGGGCAACAGAGTAACAACTCATCTCCACAAAAAATAAAAATAGTAATAAGATGGGTGTGATGATGTATGCCTATAGTCCCAGCTACTCAGGAGGTTGAGGCAGAAGAACCACCTGAGCCCAGGAGGTTGAGGCTGCAGTGAGCCATGACTGTGCCACTGCACTCCAGCCTGGGTGACAAAGTGAGACTGACAAAAAAAAAAGCTAGAAGATAATGAAGAAATACCTTTAAAATGTCAGTGAGGGAAGGGGAGACAAATTGTCAGACTAAAATTCTATACCCAGAAAAATTATCTTTCAAAAACTAAAACAAAATAAAGATTTTTTTCAGACCTAAGAGATGTAAAAGAATTCATCACTGACCAAAGTGCTTTAGAAAAAAATGTTAAGTGAAGTCCTTTATGCAGAGAAAAAATAATATCAAATAGAAATCTAGACTATAAAATGAACAAAGGGCACTAGAGATGGTGAATTTGTGAATTTAAACATGAATATACTTAAAATATAGTAAAACTCTTTAAAATATAAATGACTAGTGTTGTGGAGTTTATCACACATATAGAAACAAAGTGTAAGACAGCAATAGCACAGACCTGGGAGAGACGTAGAAGAATACTGCTACAAGAATTGTATTTTATACATGAAGTGATCTAGTGTCACTTGCAGGTAGAATAGGATAAGCTAATGACGTAGCCTATAAAACCTAAAGCCACCACATACAAAAATGATGTATTACCAATGAGCCAACAAAGGGGATACAATTAAATCATCATCAATACTCAGATAATCAAAAAATGTTAGAAAAAAAAAGGAAAGAGGGGAAAAAAGAGCAGATGGGACAAATAGAAAACAAGATGAAAGACATAAACCTGTCCTATCAACAATCACATTAAAACTAAATTGCCGGACTCGGTGGCTCAGCCTGTAATCCCGCACCTTGGGAGGCTGAGGTGAGTGGATTGCCTGAGTCCGCGGGTTTGAGACCCGCCTGGGCAACTTGGCGAGACCTCATCTCTACAATAAATCAAAAAATTAGCCGGGCTTGGTAGCGCACGCCTGTAGTTCCAGCTACTTGGAAGGCTGAGGCGCAAGGATCACCGGAGCCCAGCAGGTCAAGGCTGCGGTGGCCGGGAGCGGCCACTGCACTCCAGTCTGGGCGACAGAGTGAGACTCCAACTCAAAAAAAAAAACTAAATAATACACTTACAAGGCAAAGTTTATCTTATTGGGATGAAAAGGCAAGAATCAACTCTACACTACTTTAAAAAATCTCAATTTCAGTGTAAAACTACAATCAGATTAAAAGTAAAGGGCTGACAAAAGTCGCACCATGCTCACACTGATAGAAAGAAAGCTGGGGTGACTGCATCACTTCCAATAAAAGTAGATTTTATGGCAAGGAATGCCAGTGATAAAGAGGGATAGTGATAGAGGGCCAGTTCATCAAGAGGACATCATAATTTTACATGTGTATGCACATAATAACAGAGATTCAAACTGTGCATAGCATCAACTGATCAAACTGCAAGTAGAAATGCATAAATCCACTGAAATCTCCAACAGAGATTTCAACCCCCTACTCTCAGTAATTATTAGAAAATTGGAAAAAATAAAGAGATTTGAACAACACCATCAACCAACTTGACCTAATGGACATTTATAGACGACACCACCTAACAAGAGCAGAATATGCAGTCTCTTCAAGGCACACAGAACATTTACCAAGATTGACCATATTCTGGGCCATAAAACAAGTCTCAATAAATTATCAAAATTCAAATCAAATTGTCAGCCAACATGGAATTGACTTAGAAAGAAATAACAGAAAGATATCTGGAAATCCAAGATATTTTGCTACTGGCTAACACTTTTAAATAACCCCTGGCTCAAATAAGAAAACAGAAAGGAAATTGGAAAGTTGTTTGAACTGAGTGAAAATGAAAATAAGGCCTATCAGAATTGGGGGACTGCAACTAATATATGCTTGGAGGAAAATTTAAGCACATTATAACAAAAAAAAAAGGTCTTAAATCAGTGACCTAAGCTTTCAGCTTAAGAAAATGGGAAAAGAAGAACAAATTAAGCACAATGTAAGCAGACAAAAATCGTAAGAATAACAGAAATCAATAAAAAAAAAAGGGAAAACTATAAAGAAAATCCAGGAAAGTAAAAGCTGATTATTTTAAACAATTAATTATTAAACTTCTATCCTCACTGATGGAGAAAAAAGTAAGAAGGTACAAATGACCAATATCAGGAATGAGGGAGCAAACACAACTAGATATTCTAAAGTCATTATAAGGAAACAATGGACTATTTTGATCAACTTTTTGCTAATAAATTTGACAACTTAGATAAAGAAGACAATTTCCTTAAAAGCCATAAACTGCCATAGCTAACTCAAGAAGAAACAGATAATCCGAGTATTTACTAACAAAATCAAGTTTGTAAATAAAATCCTAATTGCAAAGAAAACTGCAGGCCCATGCGGCTTTTATGGTGAAGTCTACCGATATTTAAGAAAGGAGTAATAACAATTCAACACAAATTCTTCCAGATAATAGCAAAGGGTGAGGTACTTCCCTTATGTGATGAAGATAGCATTACTTTGCTACTAAATAGAATAGACATAATTTTAAAAAGCCAACAGAGTACAGTATCCCTCCTGGACAAAGTTAAAGATATTTTTACCAAGATTTTAGCAAATCTAATTTACCTATATCATGACAAAGTGGTTAACATACAAAAAGCAATCAATAACTTTATCATATTAATGGACTAAAAAGAGAAATACGTACGATCATCTCAATAGAAAAAGCATTTAATAAACTCCAGTATTGATTAATACTTAAAAACCCTCAGAAAAGTAGAAAAAATAAAATAAAATGTGCTTATAGAACAAAAGTCATCTACAGAAACAAACAATGACAAAAATAAAAACCTTAAAACCTCTATTTTTCTAAAATTGAAAACAAGGCAAGAATATCCAGTCTCACCACTTTTATTAAACATCGTATGGATGTTCTATCTAGTGCAATAAAGCAAGAGAAAGAAATAAAGTCATCTAGATTAGAAAGTAGTAGGCCAGGCTCAGTGACTCAGTTTATAATCCCAGCAATTTGGGAGGCCAAAGTGAGTGGATTGCCTGAACCCGCGGGTTTGAGACCAGCCCAGGCAACTTGGTGAGATCTCGTCTCTACAATAAATCAAAAATTAGCTGGGCATGGTAGTGAGCGCCTGTAATTCTGGCTACTTGGAAGACTGAGACAGAAGAATCACCAGAGCTGTGGGTCAATGCTGGGGTGGCCATGAGCGTGCCACTGCACTTCAGCCTAAGCGAGGGAGTGAGACTCCTACTCAAAAAGAAAGAAAGAAGTAACACTTTCCTTATCCTCTGTGTAGAAAGCCCATGAAATTCACAAAATAAAAACTGCTAGAACTAATAAGTGAGTTGGCAAAGCAGAAGGGTTCAAGATCAATGCACAACTCAATAGTATTTTTACATACTCACGACAAACAATCAGAAGTTTGAAAAACAATACTGTTTACAACATCAAAAGCATAATCCCTAAAAGAACAAATTGATAGAATGCAGTTCATCAGATTTAAGAATTTTCACTCTTCAAAATACCATTTACAATACTATTAACAATATGGGCCAGGCTCGGTGGCTCAACCTGTAATCCCAGCACTTTGGGAGGCTGAGGCGTGTGGATTGCCTGAGCCCACGGGTTCGAAATCCACCCAGGCAACTTGGCGAGACCTCATCTCTACAATAAATAAATAAATAAATAAATAATTAGCCAGGCATGGTAACGCATGCCTGTAGTTCTGGCTACTTGGAAGGCTGAGGCAGAAGGATCACCGGAGCCCAGCAGTTTGAGGCTGCGGTGGCCAGGAGTGTGCCATTGCACTCCAGTCTGGGCAATTCAAAACCCGCCCCAAAAAAATATGAAGTGGTTAGGCATAAATCTAACAAAAGATGTGTAAGACTTGTATATTGGAAACTGCAAAACGTTGTTGAGAGAAATTAAAGAAGAGCTAACTAAGTAGAATATGTACCATGCTCATGGATAGAGAGACTTGAAGTTGTTAAGATGTCGGTTCTCCCTAAATTGAGTTATAGATCAATGGAATCTCAATCAAAATTCCAGCAGGCTTTTTTTAAAAAATGAAAATTAATAACTGAATTATAAAATCTATATTGGAAAAATGAAGGGCCTGGAATAGCCAAAACAATTTTTCACAAGAACAAAGTGGGAGAACTTACTTATCTGATTTCAAGGCTAATTATAAAGTTATATTAAGATAGTATGTTCTTTGCATAAACATAGGCAAATAGATCAATGAAACACAATAGAGACTTCAGAAATAGACTCATATGTAAATAGTTGTTTGATTTTGGACAACAGCACAAAGAGAATTTGATGGAGAAAGTATATTCCTTTCAATGAATGATTCTGGATTAAAAAGTGGACTTTGACCCATACCCTACAGTATATACAAAATTTAATTCAAAATGGATCATAGACCTTCAACTATAAAACTTTTAAAAGAAAATTGAGCAGAAATCTTTGTGACCTTGGATTAGACAAAGTTGTAATTTTTTAGATGCAACATCAAAAGCATAATCCATAAAAAAACAAATTGATAGGATGTATTTCATCAACATTAAGAACTTCCATTCTTCCAAATATACTGTTAAGAGAATGAAATGACCACAGATTTGGTGAATATATCTTTAAGTCACATGTAAAGGACATCTATGCAGAACATATAAAAGCTCTCAAACTTCAATTAAAAAAAAAACACAATAAAAAGAGGAACAAAAGATTTGGACATACACTTTATCAACAAAGATATAGATGGCAAATAAAATCATGAAAAGATGCTTAATATCATTAGTCAATAAACAGATGCCAATTAAAACCACAAGTTTATACTACTACGTGCATATTAGAATGTCTAAAATTAAAGAGACTGACACCAAGTGGTGGCGAGGATGTAGACCATTGGAACCCTCACACACTGCTGGTGCGAATGTAAAAATGGTACAACCACTTTGGAAAACAGTTTGGCAGTTTATCAAATATCTAAAGACACCTACCACATGAATCAGCCTCTCTTCTCCCAAAGAAATAAAAGCATATGTCTAGATAAAGGTTTGCATGCAAATGTTTATAACAGCTTTATTTGTAATAACCCAAAACTGGAAGCAATCCAAGTCTTCATCAGCTGTTGAATGCACTAACAAATTGTGTATATTCATAAAACTGAAGACTCTTCAACCATAGGAAGGCATGGTTGTTTATACTGCCAACAACAGGAATGAATTTGAAAATAATTTTGCTGAGGGAAAGAAGCCAGACACTCCAAAAATATGAAGACGTGTTTTATGCTTCAATTTATATAAAAATATAGAAAATGCAAACTGACCTATAGGGACTGAAAGTGTACTAGTGGTTCCCTGGGGACAGGGCTGAGGGTGCCAAAGAAGCAGGGAAGGATGACAGAGGGAAGGAGGGATGCCAGGGGTGGTGGATATGGTCATTATCTTAATGTAGTGATGGTTTCACAAGCGTAAACACACTCAGATGTCTCAGATGTTACACTTCCAATATCTGCAGTTTATTGTGCGTCAATCATCGCTTGGTAACACTGTTTAAAACAGAAATTTTAAAATATGACTGCAAATTATCAAAGAAAAATGTAAACATTAAAAACAATTTGAAAGAAAGGGCATAGTTATAAACTCTGATTCGATTGAGTTCAAACTTCACAATTATAACAATCATGATCACACACTGTAAAATAGTATATTCCAAGTGTTGAAGGAAATAGTCATCAGTCTGGAATTTTATACCCCAATGAACAATATTCAAGAAATAGCATGAAATGAAGGTTTTTTAGAAGTTGTTTTTTTTTTTTTTTTTGAGTTGGAGTCTCACTCTGTCGCCCAGGTTGAAGTGCAGTGGCACGCTCATGGCCACTGCAGCCACATCCTGCTGGGCTCAGACTATCCTTCCATCTAAGCCTTCAAGTAGCTGGAACTACAGGCATGCTTCACCATGCCCAGCTAATTTTTTTGATTTATTATAGAGATGAGGTTTCACCAAGCTGCCCAGGCTGGTCTCAAACCCCTGAGCTCAGGCAATCCTCTTGCCTCTGCCTCCCAAAGTGCTAGGATAACAGACTTGAGCCACCGCGCCTGGCCAGAAGTTTTTTAATTGACACTTGATTTCTGTACACATACATGGGATCCATAGTGATGTTTTGATATACCGTGTACAGTGATCATATCAGGGCAATTAGCATATCCATTATCTCAAACATTTATCTGTTTCTGCATTGCGAACATTCAATATCCTCTCTTTCAGCTATTTAAAAATATATATTATCGACTGAGCTCAGCCTGTAATCCCAGGACTTTGGGAGGCTGAGGCAAGTGGATTGTCTGAGCCCACGGGTTCGAGACCAGCCCAGACAACTTGGCAAGACCTCGTCTCTACAATAAATCAAAACAATTAACTAGGCGCAGTAGCACATGCCTGTAGTTCCGGCTACTTGGAAGGCTGAGGCAGAAAGATCACCAGAGCCCAGCAGGTCAGTGCTGGGGTGGCCATGAATGTGCCACCGTACTTCAGCCTGGGTGACGCAGTGAGACTCCAACTCAAAAAACTAAATATAAATATAAATATATATATGTGTGTGTGTGTGTGTATGTGTGTGTGTGTGTGTGTGTGTGTGTGTATGTATAAAATTGCTGTTAACTACAGTAATCCTGCAGTGGTATAGAACAATAGAATTTATTCCTGCTATCTAACTGTAATTTTGTAATCTTTAACAAATCTATGCCCAATCCCCTCCTCCCTCCCCTGCTTTTTCTTTCTATGAGGTCAACTTTTTTATCTTCCACAATGCGTGAGAAGAAGTGGTGCTTAACTTTCAGTTCCTGGCTTATTTCACTTAACATAATGTCCTCTGGGTCCATTCATGTTGCTGTGAATGACAGGAATTTTGGCCAAATAGTATTCCATTATACACACACACACACACACACCACATTTTCTTTATCCATTTACCTGGTTGTTGGACACTTCGGTTGATTCCATATCTTGCCTACTTTGACTAGCGATACAGTAAACATGGTGGTGCAAATGTCTCTTAGATTTACCGATTTTTTAAAATAAATGCCCAGCAGTGAGATTGCTGGATCATATGGTAGTTCTGTTTGTAGTTTTTTGAGAAACCTCTATCCTGTTCTCCGTCGACACTATACTAGTTTATACTCGCACCAACAGTGTATAAGAATTCCCATTTCTCTGCATCCTTGTCAGCATTTGTTACTTTTTGTCTTTTTTGATAAGAGCCATTCTAACTGGGGTGAGATGACATCTCATGTGGTTTTGATTTACGTCTCCCTGTAAGTGATATTGAGCATCTTTTCATATATTTGTTGGTCATTTGTATGTCTTCTTTTGAGAAATGTCTGTTCAGATCATTTGCCCATTTTTTAATCAAGGTTTTTTTTTTTGGCTGTTGAGGTTTGAGTTCCTTGTATATTATGGATATTAAACCTCTGTCAAATAGATAATTTGTAAATATCTCTCTCCCTATACAAAATTCAACTCAAAATGGATCAAAGACCTAACTGTAAGACCCAAAACTATAAAACTACTAGAAAAAAAACATAGAAGAATTATTCAGGACATTGGTCTGGGAAAAGATTTTATGAATAAGACTTTAAAAGCACAAGCAACAAAAGCAAAATGAGCAAATGGGATTATATCAAACTAAAAATCTTCTACAAAGCAAAGGAAAAAATCAAAAGAGTGAAAAGACAATCTATAGAATGAGTAAAATGAAGAATTTTAGAAACAAAACAGCCTGTGAGATTGTCCCACTGAAAGCCTTCATGCAACACCCCACTAAGAGGGATACTTTGACCAGAAGAAAACTAAACCCAGGAAAGGAAAAAGGGACAAATGAATCTCATGTGAGCAAAGAAAATGGAAGATAATGTAGGTAAATCTGAAGGGGCAGAGTGTGTAAAATAACCATACTGTTAACTAATAATGGAAGAACAAAAATACTACCAACCCAAGACTTTAGAGCAGATAAACACTAACTTAGGATTCAAGGGGGATAAAAACTTCTTAGCCACCTAAGATGACAAGAGACCTTCCTTGAACTGATAATGATGATTAATTCCCACAGAAAGTATTATCCTTAATGGTAAAATTTAGCACCACCCTTTAAAATCAGCTCCATTTTTATGCCTCATTGTGCTTGAGAGCCTAAAAGCACCTTGTAGTATGAAAAATAAATCTGTTCTAAGGTCTACAGAGAAAAATGATTACTATGTGCTGATCATTTTTGAAGAGGAAATTCAAAATAATCTATAGTCAACAATTAGAATTAATTAGAGAGCTCAATGAGTTTCAGAATGTAACTTCAGCATAAAAATTCATAGCAAAAATTAGATAAGTAGTAAAAGGTGCTGTTAACAGTGAAAAAGCCCCACAAGGTTTCTAGGGACACGTGACAATACTATGCAAAGAGGGAATGGGTAACATTGTTAGAAGGCGTGGAAGAAGACCTAACTACATGGGGAAATTATCATATTCATGGTGGGCAGACTCAACAATGACGAAAGTTTTCTCTAAATTGATCTAAAAGTTAAGTGTGAGGGGGCATGACCCCCCAGTGGTGAAGGGGTGGACTAGTTAACACATGGTGCTGGAACAATTGAAAAAAAAGATATCATAAAGCAAAAATAAATTGCAGGTGTGTCAAAGCCTAAATGTGACAATGTAAAGCTGCAAAAGATAATGTAGGAGTTCAGACCAATATCACAAAACATAAAAGAAAGTTTGATGTATCAGGCACATTAAAATTTAAAATTCTAGGCTGGGTGTGGTGGCACATGCCTGTAATCTCAGCATTTTGGAATGCAGGATGATTGCTTGAGCTCAGAAATTCAAGACCAGTCTGGGCAACATAGAGAGACCTCATCTTTACAAAAAAAAAAAAAATCAAAAAGTTAACTAATTAACTTGACATGGTGGTGCATGTCTGTAGTCACAACTACTCAGGAGGCTGAGATGGGAGGATCACCTGAGCCCAGGAGGTCAAGGCTGTAGTGAGTCATGATCATGCCACTGCACTCCAGCCAGGCTACAGAGTGAGAACCCAACCCCTCCTCAAAAAACTTTAAAATTCTGATCAGCAAAAGGCACCATAAATAAAGCAAAAAAAAAAAAAAGAAAGAAAGAAAAGAAAAGGAAAAAACTAGGCTCAGTCTGGGATATATATTTGCAACCCATGTAACCAATAAACTATCACTGCCCAGATGCATAAATAATTCCCAAAAATCAATAAGAAGACAGCAAGCAGCCCGATAGAAAAATGAGCAAATAATAAGAGACAATAAATACGCCGAGAAAACAATGGACAATAAATATGTGAAGAGAGGCTCAACTTTCCCGTGAACACCAAGAAACACAAATTAAAACAACAAGATGCCATTTGTCACCCATCGGAGTGTGAAAAATTAATAAGCCTGACACCACAGAGTGCTGCCGTGAATCTGTGGAGATGGAGACTCCGTCCGTTGCTGGCAGGAGTGTAAATTGGCATCCCCACTCTGGACAGCGGTGCGGCAGGACCCGATAATGACAACAATGATGGCCATAATGGGTAATACTTAAGGAACATTTATAACGTGCCGGGCCCTGTAGGACGCACTCTCACATGTGCACCATGGATCACAGGAGACGCAACCCTACCAGTGGCAGCTTCTCCTGCAAGACCTGCCTCAGGGGCCCCTGCACACAGCCCTTTCATGGTGGAAAGGCAGAAATAGCCTCAGAGTTCCTGGGTGGGGCAGGACCCCTCACCTGTGGCATGATGGAACATTTGACCATGGACAACAGGAACACACTGGGTTGACATCCACCACCACGGATACATTTCAGAAACTTGCTGTTGAGTGAAAAAACAAGCCAGCTGGCAAGAATTTTTACACTGTGTTGCCACCTATGTAAACTCTAAGACACGTGGAAGAGTGTTGGTGGATGTGTACCTGTGTGTACGTGAGATGTAAGAGGATGAACTTGTAAGCAGGAAGGAGCCACCACCCTACTCCGTAACATGCCCTCGGGCCGGCCAGTGGCTGCTGGGCCATCCACTGTGTGCAGGAGTGAGTCGTCCCCAGGAAGGGATGCCAGCCAAGGGAAGCAGGAGCCAACCTGCAGATGCTAGAACCCAGAGAAAGGTGATTCCAGGGATTCGAGGACTTCCGACATTTGAAATATACTAACAACACAATATGTCACAATCCATTAAAGTAAACAAAAAAATAGGCTTGACTCAACACATGGCCACAGTAGCATTTGTTACAATCCCACATTCATTTGGGATAAGAATTCCTCAGGAGCTGGGAACAGAGGACACTCCATGCTTCATCGTGCGTCTGAGGCACCCACTAAAACCTGCAATTAGAAGAGAACTCAAAGCTCACACTGCATCCATATGGGAGGCCCGGGTCAACACAATATGGTTTTTCAGAACTACCGGCACTGCAAAGGAAGAAGCAAAAACTGCTGGGGTTTGCTGACAGCATAATTGTGTCTAGCAAATCCAAGGAAAAAGACAATAAAAAACTGATAAAAGAGTTCACTAATATAGTCAGAGATGAGGCCAACCTATAAAAATCTATACCTTTTCTATATACAAAAGAAGTAACCATTTGAAAGAAGCTGCCCGCATTTACAGTAACTAGGAAACTTGTAAAATATCTCAGAGGAAAAAATAAGTACTAAAAAAATGTACACAAAACCCATGCAAGGAAAGCTATAAACTTTATTGGCAGACACAAAAGAAAGTCGGAGTAAATGGAAGAGATATCTTCTCCTTATAGGAGAAAACTAACGTTGTAAAGGTGTCAATGTTCTCCCAAAGCTATTGGGACACGTCACAAGATCCCAGGCAAACTGCAATTGTATCTTTTATGGAATTGGATGCACTGACTGAAATTCACCTGCAAGAGAAAATGCCTGGAAAACACTCTTTTTTCTTTTCTTTTTTTGAGGGGGTGAGGGGTAAAAATTGGACTTGCAGCCAAGGTTCAAGTTAGCCCAGAAAGAGATCAACATGTCTCTGAGTATCGAGGCATGAGGGGAAGGGCATGTCCCCCGGGGGAGGGCGGGGTGGGCTACGAATGGCTGCCCTTAGAGCTCCAAGTCCCAAACACGGTCAGTTCCGTGGAGTGAAGAAAGACGTTGGAAGACATACAGACACACACATAAATAATGCTTGATTTCACTGGTAATCATGATATGCTCTTGAAAGCAACAATGAGACATTGCTTTTGAGCCATAAAATTGGAGGGTAAAAAGGTAAAGAATTAGTCCCTTTTTTTTGAGTCAGGGTCTCACTCTGTCACCCAGGCTGGAGTGC
>CAUYQG010108599.1:0-19764 GCA_963574415.1 Tarsius wallacei
ACGGCCACCCCCGATATATACACCTCGGCATACACACTTTCCCCACACGACGCTCTTCCGATCTGCAGTGGCCATGAGCGTGCCACTGCACTCCAGCCTGGGCAACAGACTGAGACTCTTAACTAAAAAAAAAAAAAAAAAAAAATCTGGGTGAAAGAAAAAGGTTCAGTGGAGGAACGTGGAACCATGGCCCCCGTGGCTGTGGTTTGCAGATTTCTTGCGAGGAAGAGGTCTGCATGCCTGGTCATGGCTGCTGTCGGCCTGAGGCATCATGGGGATGCACATGGTGCTCTGGAGAAGTTGTTCACAAAATCAACAGGTAACCAGCAATGAGGACCTGCCTGTTCCAATGGAAAATCCTTATAAGGAACCACTTAAGAAGTGTATCTTGTGTGGAAAACGTGTAGATTATAAAAATGAAAATATTTTGTCCCAGTTTATTTCTCCATTTACTGGATGCATTTATGGAAGGCACATAACAGGTCTGTGTGGTAAGAGACAAAAAAAAATCACAAAAGCGATTAAACAAGCTCAGATAATGGGGTTTATACCAATTACATACAAGAATCTCAAAGACCCTAAAGTTGGTAACATCAAATATAGGGAATAAAGTATATAATGTTACCACCAATAAACTTATTTTACAGTTAAAAAGAAAAGAAAAAAGGTTCAGCTGGGTGCAGTGGCTCATACCTGAAATCGCAACAATCTGGGAGGCAGAGGCGAGAGAATTGCCTGAATCTAGGGGTTCGAAACCAGTCTGGACAGCTTGATGAGATCTTGTCTCTACAACTTTTTTTTTTTTTTGAGTTGTAGTCTCACTCTCACCCAGACTGGAGTGCAGTGGCCGCTCCCGGCCACCACAGCCTCGACCTACTGGGCTCAGGCGATCCTTCCACCTCAGCCTTCCAGGTAGCTGGAACTACAGGCGCGCGCTACCACGCCCAGCTAATTTTTGATTTATTGTAGAGATGAGGTCTCGCCAAGTTGCCCAGGCGGGTCTCGAACCCGCGGGATCAGGCAATCCACTCACCTCAGTCTCCTAAAGCGCGGGATTACAGGCTGAGCCACCGAGCCCAGCTTCAAAGCAGTTTTTTTAAAGCACTAGCACTTAACTGTATGGTGAAACTACAACTCTCAAAAAGCTTGGATTCTGACAGCCAGCAGAAATAATCCTTCATAAACTTCTCAAATAATTCCTGACAAACCCCTTCCTGAAAGAAATGAAAAATCAAAGCCCCTGGAATCCATGCCCTGAGAAGGCAGAAGATGTAAAGATTTATTTAAAACCCCTCCCTGATGCTGCAAAACCTGGCAAAAAAGCACAGTGAAAACCAACAGATCATACGTATCAGTCTCAAAAGTGGAACCAATGCCCTGGAGGGCCTTGTTCTTCTCCACATTTTACAAAAACAAGTTTAGGGTGGTGAGCAATAAAGTAACAATCAAATCATAAAGAGCCTTAACAACCTGGCTAAAGAGTTCTGATTTTATTTTAAAGATAACAGAGACAATGAAGAGGTGGTCTGCATAGCTACCGTGAGAATGGCAAAGAAGGCTGCCCAAGGAAACCAAGGAGGACTGCCAGTAGAACCCTGTGCCCAGCTGAGAGGGGAACTATTTAAGTTAAACTTACAGGATCTTCTCCAGCAGAGCTCAGGTACCTGGATGAACACTGGACCAGATCTTAACAACCTGGTTAAAGAGTTTTGATTTTATCTTAAAGATAACAGAGACAATGAAGAGGTGGTCACAGAGCTGTGACTTTTTTCCCTAAGGCAGTGTGAAGGAGGAAGTGGGACAGAGTTGACAGTAATAGCAATAGAGAAGTTGAGGAACAGGTCATGTATTACAGACTAAAGACTGAAAAAAGTCAACAGATTGGGAGCAAATAAAAGGAAAAACAGCAATTTCAGTAAACTGATAGATATAAGAGGAATGAAAGTGGCAAACAAGATAAACAAGAGGTGTTGGGACAGTGAAGATGAAGACTTATGAGGATGGCAAGGTCCAGGGTATAAAACTATAGGTGACTGAAATAGAATGTATGAAGTCTGAAAGATTAGATAGGTCATCCATATGGACATTGAAGAGATCCATATGTGATAACTGGGTCTGGGGTTAAAAAAGACACATGTTGAGATCTTCAGAGACGGGGAAAGACTAGGAAATTTGTAAAGAGGACACAAAGAATGACTCTGAGGTAAATGAGACTTGGGAGAGTGATTAGGCTCCACTTGGCAAAGAAGCATCCTAAAGGAAAGCCTTCAGCTAAAGCAGAAGTTGGAGGGGAGCGTTTATGAGCAACAAACAAGATAGAGGGCAGTTTGTGAATTCTGGAAAAGGTAAGTTTCAAGTAGCACAGTAGAGAGCGCTGAGAGTTGTCAAGAGAAACACAGCATAAAGCAGTATACACAAAAAATGCTTAAAAGGGATCACTGATGCTCCGAAGGACTAGTGTCTGAGGATACCAATGATGACAAGTATGAACTATGGTAACTATGTCCTCACTCAAGGTTTTTAAAAAGGTATACTTCCTGGAAAGAGTAAAAAAGCAACATGGTAGTCACTACAAGACTCCTCTTCTTATTCGTATCTATTTGTATTCACTATTGTGTTGGCACATCCACTTTACCAGCCACAAATCCATATACATCCACAAATATGTAAATTCTCTACCATGCTTACAAAGATATCTTGAGGCTGTCAAATTCCTGTGCCAAAGCTAGGAATTTTCTCTGTAGCACTCCTCTAATCTGGTAATAAGCCTGTCTAAACAGAAAATGGCATGAAAACCTATGTTGGCCATTAAGAACTCCACTTCCTTAAATGCTTATACATAGTTCATGGTCAGTCATCTGTTCTACAGTCTGGACCAAGTTCAGTTAAACTACGATTCACTAATAGCAGCTTCCATTTACTGAACTTTCAGCATGTGCCAGACACCATGTTAGAAGCACTTTAGGTAAATAATTTTCACCAAATCCTAAGCAGTGGATGGATGTTATTACCCTATCTTAACAAAAGGGAACCATGACTCAGGGTAAACTGTGTAAGTGACAGCTAAAGAGTGACAGTGTGAGGCCAGGTGCAGTGGTTCAGGTCTGTAATCCCAGCACTTTGGGAGGCCGAGGTGAACGGATTGCCTGAGCCCACGGGTTCAAGAACAGCCTGGGCAACTTGGCGAGACCTCATCTCTACAGTAAACCAAAAAATTAGCCAGGCTTGGTAGCACGCACCTGCAGTTCTGGCTGCTTGGAAGGCTGAGGCGGAAGGATTGCCTGAGTCCAGCAGGTCGACGCTGGGATGGCCATGAGTGTGCCACTGCACTCCAGCCTGGGCGACAGAGTGAGACGACAACTCAAAAAAAAAAGAGTAACAGAGTAGATTCTTCCCCACAACAAGCTTCATCTTCTGCAGTTTATCATTCACTAGTTTGTTTGTTTTAATTCTTAGGGTCTCACATCTTTGTCTTCACGTTCCTGACATAAAAAATGTATCTTGGGCCACACCCCCAGATCTGAATCAGAATCTAAATTTTAACAAGATCCCTAGGAGATTTGTGTACACATTAAAGTTTGAGAAGCACTAATCCAGAATCCGAGGTTTCCAATTTCAAATTTCTTTTTATTTTTTTGAGTTGGAGTCTCACTCTGTCACTCAAGCTGGAGTGCAGTAGCACGCTAACACCCCAGCATCGACCTGTTGGGCTCAGGCAATCTTTCCACCTCAGTCTTCCAAGTAGCTGGAAATACAGGAAGGCACTACCATGCCCAGCTAATTTTTTTATTTATCGTAGAGATGAGGTCTCACCAAGTTGCCTAGGCTGTTCTCAAACCTATGGGCTCAGACAATCCCCTCGCCTCAGCCTCCCGAAGTGCTGGAATTATAGGCTTGAGTCACCGTGCCGGCTGCAACTTCAAATTTCTAATCAATCTCCTTACAATAACTAAACATCTTTCATGTGTAATTGTTTCTCTTAAGGCTGGAGATTATAATTTGTCCATTTATTTATTTATTTTTGAGTCAGAGTCTCACTCTGTCGCCCAGGTTGGAGTGCAGTGGCACACTCACAGCCACTGCAGCCTCGACCTGCTGGGCTCAGGCAATCCTTCCACCTTAGCCTTCCAAGTAGCTGGAACTACTAGCATGTGCCACCACGCCCAGCTAAGCTAATTTTTTGATTTATTGTAGAGATGAGCTCTCACCAAGTTGCTCAGGCTGATCTTGAACCTATGGGCCCAGGCAATCCTCTCTCCTCTGCCTCCCAAAGTGCTGGGATTATAGGTGTGAGCCAGGGTACACAGCCAGGTGGTTATAATTTCAATACAGTTCTTATACAAAGGCAAATACTCAAGACGGGAAAAAAAAAGGAATCAAATAAAAAATAATGTGGCAATATGGAGCATTTCCTAAATAGTTTGATCTCTGAAAATACTGGGTGGGAATGGAGGGAAAAGTAGAGAAGCAGACAGACATAGTAACCAGAAACAAGTAAGAATATAAAAAGAACAGCAAGGATTATAATAGTTTCAGAACAAGCAGAACATTTCAAGACAATCAAGGGACTTTGTAAGTTTGTAACGAGCAAAACCAAAAGGAGCTAGGGCCTACTGCTTACAACAGACACATGAAGAGAGAGAAGAGAAAAATGCTATTAAGAACATCACTGGGTCACTGGACAAAATTGGAATACGAATGACAGTTTAAAAGGAATATTAATTTTAAATTGATTAAAGTTGATAACTGTTGTGTTATGTATTAATATGGATGTAAGATCTCTAGTCTTTTTTTTTTTTGAGTTGGGGTCTCACTCTGTCGCCCAGGCTGGAGTGCAGGCACATCCACGGCCACCCCGGCGTTGATCTGCTTGGGCTCCAGTGATCCTTCCACCTCAACCTTCCAATTAGCTGGAACTACAAGCGTGAGCTACCATGCCTGGCTAATTTTTGATTTTACTGTAGAGACGAGATCTTCCCAAGTTGCCCGGGCTGGTCTTGAACCCTCAGGCTCAGTCATTACACTCGCCTTGGCCTCCCAAAGTGCTGGGATTACAGGCTGAGCCTCCGAGCCTGGCCAGATCTCTAGTCATAATGGTTCAGAAAAAAATTACATATATACACATAGAATATGCAAATGATAAAGCAAATAGGGTAAAATAAGTGTCAACATTAGATTATGGATAAAACAAATAGAAATAATCTTTGTATAATTTTTATTTTTATAACATCCATAAATCTAAAATTATTTATAAACAGGTTTTTTAAAAAAAGGGCAGGAAGGAAAACTAGTCAATTCCCATTTGGCTTTCTTTGCCTCTCTCTTTCTTTCGTTTTTTTAAATTCAGGGTCTTACTCTGTCACCCAGACCAGAGAGCAGTGGCACAATCACAACTCACCACAGCATCGACTTCCTGGGCCCAGGTGATCCTTCCACCTCAGGCTACCGAGTAATTGGGACTACAAGTGCACGCAAACACATCTGGCTAATTTTGTATTTTTTGGTAGAGACAATGTCTTGTTATGTTGCCTAGGCTGATCTTGAACTGGGCTCAAGCAATTCTTCTGCCCCAGCTTCCCAAAGTACTGGGATTATAGGCATAAGTCATGCCTAGCCTCTTTGCCTCTTTCAAGGCAACTGATCAAATCAGAAAAGGGAAATCAAGCACAAGTAATAAGAACTAGGATTCCAAGGGAGAAGATAGTAATTGAGTATCTCTGGAGTCTCAGCCTATTAGAAGAAATAATCTTTTACTAGCACCACACTCTAACCAACTGAGCTAACTGGCCAAGTTTAGAAGAAATAATCTTAATTTATTTTTATTTATTTTTTGAGTCTTTGAGAGTTGGTGCCAGTGTCTCACTCTGTCGCCCAGGCTGGAGTGCAGTTACATGCTCACTGCCACTGCAGCCTCGGACCTGCTGGGCTCAGGTGACCCTCCCGCCGCAAGTCTTCCAAGTAGCTAGAATTACAGGCACACACCACCATGCCCAGCTAATTTTTTAAAAAAAACTTATTGTAAGCCAGGCTCGGTGGCTCAGCCTGTAATCCCGCACTTTGGGAGGCTGAGTTGAGTGGACTGCCTGAGCCCGTGGGTTCGAGACCCACCTGGGCAACCTGGTGAAACCTCATCTCTACAATAAATCAAAAATCAGTCGGGCATGGTAGCGCGCGCCTGTAGTTCCAGCTACTGGAAAGGCTGAGGCAAAAGGATCACCGGAGCCCAGCAGGTTGAGGCTGTGGTGGCTGGGAGTGTGCCACTGCACTTCAGTCTGGGCGCAAATGTTTTTCAGAGCCAGGCTCGGTGGCTCAGCCTTCTCAACAACCAGGCAGACCAAAGGCCATCCCTTACCACCACACTTCAACAGTAATTAGCTCAACACCTGGCAAAAATCAAGTGAATCAACTTAATGAATTCTACTGAAAGAAACATTGGTATTTCTTAGAGCCAGTATGCTCACCAAGGCTATACCCTTTTTTATTAAGGAAATTCAATTTAAGGGCATAATGTTGACTTAGATACTACTCAGACCTAGGGAAATAAACCTTAGTTCATTCCTACCCAACCTGTCACCAAAACAGAGGTTTAGAGAGAAGCACAGTAACTTGCCACATCAAATTTGTGTCAGTACTCCTGCTAGCTTCAAATAATTTCTTCAAAGAGAACTAAATATACAGTAAGTTCCCTACGTATGAATGAGTCTTGTTATGAGAACACGTTTGAAGGTCCAATTTGTTTAGTCCAACAAAGTTAGCCTAGGTACTCAACTAACACAACTGGTTATACAGTACCAGCCACATCACTGCTTTTTTTTTTTTTTTTTTGAGTCTCAGTCCCACTACATTACCCAGGCTAAAGTGCAGTGGCACACTCACAGCCATCGCAGCCTCGACCTGTTGGGTTCAGGCAATCTTCTGCCTTGGCCTTCCAAATAGCTAGAACCACACGTGCGTGCCACCATGCCCAGCTAATTTTTTGATTTACTGCAGAGATGAGGCCTTGCCAAGTTGCCCAGGCTGGTCTCCAACCCCTGGACTCAGGTAAACCTCTCGTCTCGACCTCCCAAAGTGCTAGAATTACAGGCATGAGCCACTGTGCCTGGCTATCACTGCTGTTTTTACACTTGCTTCTGGACATCCTGGGCTTGAAATAAAGATAGTGCCCCTATTTACACCATACACAAAAATAAAACTCTAAATGGATCAAAGACCTACATGTAAAATCTCAAACTATAAGAACCTCAGAAAATGCAGGAGACACCCTTATGAAAACTGGAACCTGGCAACCAATTCCTGATCAAAACCCTAAGAGCTAATGCCATAGGAGATAAGACAGACAAGTGTGACCTCATCAAACTGAAAAGCTCTGCCAAGACAAAGAAACGATCAAGAGAGTGGGGAGACATCCCAGACTGGGAAAAAATATTTGCCAACTATATATTTGACAAAAGCCTAATATCTAGGATCTACAAGGAACTCAAACATGCCAAAAAGAAAAAAACAAGCAGCTCCATTAAAAAGTAAGCAAAAGATATGAATAGACACTTCTCAAAAGAAGACACATGAGCAGCCAACAGATACATGAAAAAATGCTCGGCCTCTCTAAACATCAAAGAAATGCAAATTAAAACTACACTGAGATACCACCTAACTCCAGTCAGGATGGCCATCATCAATAACTCAAAAAACAACAGCTGCTGGAGAGGATGCAGGAAAAAGAGAACACTTCTACACTGTTGGTGGGAGTGCTAGAAACTAGTACAACCTCAATGGAAAACAGTGTGGTGATCCCTAAAAGACCTAAAAACCGACCTTCCATATGACCCTGCAATCCCCCTTCTGGGAATACAGCCGGAGGAACTCAAATCACTATAAAAAAGATACCTGTGCACATATGTTTACTGCAATATTATTCACAACAGCAAAAACATGGAACCAACTGTGCTGCCCACTGAAAGTAGACTGGATTTTTAAAATGTGGTACATATACAAAATGAAATATTATGCAGTTATAAAGAAGGACAGAATTATGAACTTCGCAGCAACTTGGATAGATTTAGAGTCTGTAATACTCAGTGATCTATCACAGAAACAAAGAACTGAGTACATATTCTCACTCATAAGTAGACCCTGAACAATCAACATAATACCATAAGAAAGGGATTAGCAGTAGCGGGGAAACTGCCAGGGGAGGGAGTGGGGGAGGGGGCACACTTCATCAATAAGGGTACCTGAACTTAAACCAAGTGACATGGGGACCAAAGTGAGGCCCAAACTTTACCTGTACAATGGCCATTTGTATATCCAACCCTGAATTGTACCCAAGTTCAAAATTAAAATTAAAAAAAGAAATAAAGATATTGTACTACTGTAATCTATAAAATACACAAAAGCACAACCACTTGTAGAGAGTGCATGTACTGACAATATATGCCAGTCTCATTAACTAACTTACATCAATGGACACGTGAACAGACACTTGCATCTTTGAAAGTTCACAACTTGAATGTTCATATTAGGGGACTTATTTTATATAGAAACAGGCTAAAGAAAGCTACTCTGCATGAGGACAGGCATGGTGGAAGAGCTGCCCTCTCCTGATCAATCCTCCCCAGAATCTGTTGGGATCTTCAGAGCCACTGAAATATACTCCTACATTTAAGTACAGGAGCTTCAGGAAGAATGTTTTACTGAGTACTACTATACCAACCATAGAGAAAAACAAGGGAAAGGGCTTGGATTGATGGCTCAGAAAAGGGTAATAACATCTGGTAGAGAGGAAGATCAAGATGCCCCAGAATTAACACACCTGAGGTATCAGCATGTCCACATATCAGTTTCCTACAAATATTAAATTGGAAGGGATATACTATAAGTTTGACTAGAAGATACTGACAAGACAAGAAAGTATCAAGAGGTCTAGAACTTGTCAGCTGGTCTGATATTTCCTTCACCCCACAGAACACGTCAAGTTTCTGGAAACTACCACCCATGGTCTGATGCCCTAGAATGACCTGATTTCCCTCCAAAGCCCAACCTCATACAGGGCCTAGCCACAGAATCTCAGTATCTACAGATCAAAGGAAGGAAAGCCTCAGACACACTAGGTTCCTAGGGAAGGTGAGACCTCATTTCAAGAGTAGGACCCAGCCGGGCACAGTGGCTCATACCTGTAATCACAACACTTTGGGAGGCTGAGGTGAGAGGATTGCCTGGGCCCATGAACTAGAGACCAAAGGAAACATGGTAAGACCTCATCTCCACAAAAACTCAAAAAATTAGCTAGGTGTGACAGCACGTGCCTGTAGTCTGCTGAGCCGGGGGATGGCCATGAGCCCAGGAGTCAAGGCTGCAGTGAGCCATGATCGTGCGCCACTGCACTCCAGCCTGGGTGACAGAGTGAGACCTCAGCTCAGGAAAAAAAAAAAAAAAAAAAGAGCAGGAACCTGTCTTGCTCTGAGACCATACTTGCCCTATGTATGGCTGCTGGGTGAACAGCACTGATTTCTACCAGCTGGGAATCAAGAGAGAAGGAGCAAAATAGCTTGTGTTAGATGGTTCCCTTCTTCTTAACTCAAAGCAGGGAATATACCTACTAGAAAGGCACACAATCTAAAATCCAATGCGCAATTTGGGAGGCCGAGGCGAGAGGATTTCCCAAGCCCCTGGGCTCAAGACCAGCCTGGGCAAGTTGCAGAGACCTCATCTCTCCAATAAATCAAAAAATTAGCTGGGCGAGGTGGTACATGCCTATAGTTCCAGCTACTTGGAAGGCTGAGGCAGGAGGATCTCCTGAGCCCAGCAGGTTGAGACTGTGGTGACCGTGAGTGTACCACTGCACTCCAGCCTGAGCGACAGAGTGAGACTCTAAAAAAAAAAAAAAAAAAAAAAAATGCCATTGGAAGTGACAGGACACTTAAAATGGAGGCCTGTGGTGGATCTTAAACTCCACTCCCCATGGTAGGACACAGCTTCATCAAGACCAGATGTCAAGTATTACCCTGGCATAGATGAGTGGTAAGGGTGGTAAGGAGAGAAGTCTTATAGTCAACCTTTAATGATGGTCAAGGCCCTGCCCTCTGCTCTGTACTGTCCTGGCCTTCACAACTCAGGAATCATAGAAAGTCTGAGGCTTACCAAATACCTCCAGCCCTGGTAGCCAAGTGTCCAACAAATCCCCATCTTCCAGAAGTGACTGCGACACTATCCTCTTCTTCAAGCAGAGGCACCCATCCCCACTTACATGCTGGCAGGAATCAGCATCAGTTACAGACAGTTCTCGGAAGTCACGGGGAGGAGAGGACCTGGCAGAGGGTTCCAGTTCATTAACGTTACCTCAGAGGGTATAAGAGACCAAATCAGCAGTAATATTTTTAGACTGATTGTTAACTTTCTCTACTTTTACCCTTCTATGCCAGCTCCTGTGGGTTTTACAGCTGAGTCACTGTTCGAATTTTCTGAAGCCTTCTCCAAGAGTACAAAGGCACCCAGAGTCTGATAGCAGCATTAGCAATGACAGCAAGGGCTTGGCACTGAATTCTTGCATTGTAAGACACTGTCTGAGCTTGAGCTCTGCTGGAGAAGAGAGTAGGCCCAAGACATCATAGTAGACACTTCTCATCTAAAGAAAGTAGTCATAGGGAAAACACAGACCAGGAGCCATTATTTCTAGCCTGAGATATAAAGCCCTATACCTGGAACTTGGTTCTAGGTTGCTTGCTCAGAATCTATTTGAAGGCACAGAGGCAGGAAGGGGGAGGGCAGTGCTCATTCCAGATATGAAAACAGACCACTCTGTGACCTCAAATCTGCAACTCTACCACACCCCAACTCAGGTGGTAACTGACTCTGGATCCCACATATTCAAGAAGTACCAAACACAGTCCTTCTTCCCAGTATGACTCCTAGTCTTGCTCATCAGACAAGTTCCATACCCAAGTCCCTTATAAGGTCTGCACACATCCTACCCTCATACTCAACCACCCCAACATCTTTCTCACCTAGAAGGCCACACTGTTTCCCCTGTTCTCCTCTCTTCTCTGCACTGAAAGCTGTTCCCAAACAGACTTGTCTCCAGATGGAACTTATGCTCCAGGATATGATGAAAACTTTGTGTAAGTGTATCACTGTGCCCTAGAAGCTAATGGGGGCCCAGAGATACTGATCTTCGAAGAATCAGTCCATCCAGCAGCTCTTCAACAGAAGTAGGAGGCAGAAGAATGAGACAGACCTTGTCTGATCTCTGCAGTTAAGAACTACCCAGGATTAACACAGTGGCTCAGCACTCACTGCTAATTCAACAAATATTTATTAAACAGCCATTAGCCAGGCACTGTGCTAATGCTGGGAATATATAGTAGTGGACAACTGGGAGTTGGGGCAAATTTGCAAAGAGACCTTGGTTGAGCCCAAGAAGTCCATGTTCCACATAGGAGAGACTCAATCCCATTCTGGATATTGCTTAAGAATGATTGATTGGAAGAAGCTGAAGACTCCCCTCTCGTCCTCGGCTGATCTAGCCTGGAGACCAATGGGGAGCCTGCAAGTGACACAGCAAAGAGAACAGTTCATTCTTTCGTCAACAGGGCAGAAACCAGAGTGTGAACAGGTTAATTCCCAAGGGATTTCTAAAGAGAAATGGGATAAAGAAGGACACGCTTTCTGACATCCTTAGACTGCAGTTGGTCTCTCCACTGGGCTTCTGTACAGGGCATCATTAGGAGGCTTTGTTTCCAGGTCCCCTAAAATAGATTATCAGAGTCACCTTGCTCTTCTGCTGAATAATGCTGCACACAGAAGACTCACAAGGAGGAAGGCAGGAAGACAAATCCAGTGGGTGCTACAGTTGAAGAGCTGAGACTCAGGGATTCAGAGGGAGTTGGAATTGTGTCCTCACCTTTAGCGAGCTCATCAAGGAAGTACAACATCTCTGACTAAATAGACTCTGAAGTTGTATATGGAGATACTTGAAGTCTTCTTGCCTAATGTGTTAGGGTTCTGCTAATAGGAACACAGGTATAACAGGAAGCATAAGAGTTTGGGAACCAAAGAGCCCTAGGTTGGAATTCTGGGTTTTTAGTAGTTATGTCACTTTTGGCACTTTGAGACCTCTGTGAGCCTATCTCATCTGTACATGCATTAAAACCACATGATGTACTTAGCAAAAAAAGTAGCCAAAAAATGGTGGCTATTAGTCACTCCATACCCCATTCCAGGATACTGAAGACAGCTCCCACAGTTCTGTTCTTCCATTATAGGTCTTAAGATACTACAGGCAGGACAAGGGTGGCCCTGGACATGTGTTATTGGGGTCTCTGAGAAAAATGGACTTATAAACATTCATCTCGCCCTAAAAAGAAGGGGTGGTGCCTCAGGGTATGCACAGTCCAGAAGGAATGGAGTCCATAAAGTGCAACGTGCAAACCCATGCTGACTTTGCAGACACAAGTCTCAGAAGCAGACTCTACCCCAGTGTATTCCTGCAGGCTTCTGAGGCTAAAGAAACCTACATAGCAGAAGCACCCTGGTCCCCTGGAGAATGGTATCCACATACCAGCCTCATGCTGAGAATCCAAGGAAAGGTTATCACAATGCAGAAAATTCTTAGGAAAGAAAATGGAAGCCCCTATCATAGCAACCATCATGCAGCATTTGGTATGCTTTCTCATTTGGAGATTCGTAAGGGCAACAATTTAATCCTATTCATTGATATACCTCTAGTGCCATAAATAGCCAATGCTCAATGTTTGCTGAATGAATTTAACCAATAGTCTAACCTTGCTGATTACTTAAGAGTGGTAGAAGATGGAGAGATGTGATGCTATAGCTGCCTTCAGCAACACACCATCAAACAGAACTCAAGGAATAAGCTTGCTCCTTGGACTCTCCATAGAGACAACAGGATACCAGGCTGTCTGCAAGGTAACTCCCAAACTGCCCAAAGCTGTTGAAATGACTCCTCTTTCCCTAAAGCAACTGAGCTAGCTGGTTTTCAGATGGGAAGGCAGTGTAGGCACTGGAATGTGGGCTGCATGTTCCCGCATTGCTGGCGAGGGTGCACGATCAGGCACTGCAGCTGGCTGGTGGGAGGGCTGATCCTACTCCAGAAGGCGGTATCCTCATGTAGGCTTTCCAAGAAGGCCCAGAAACCCAGAGAAAGGAGATGGCTGTCATCACAGCCCAAAAACCAAAGACAACATGGTGAGTAGGAATGGGTGTGTCCTTAACCCTCAGAAAGGAAGATATAGCCACACTAACCTGCTCACAGGCAGATCATACCACTGGAGCAACTCTCTGGTCCTTATAAATTCTGAGGCTCTGACTGCAGTTCCTCCCTGGTCCACAAAATCATGTAATATTTATCACTAAAGTGCTTGAGATGGAAAGTGGAGAAGAAACATCACCTCTATTGCAGAGGCAAATAGCTACAAGCACAGGCCTTTCAGGTGGTGGAAAAGCTGGGGATACTAAACTGGATCAAAGCTATTTTTTATTGACAAATTTCAAAGTAGCTCTCAGGTCACACTCTCCAAGCCCCAACTGAGGCACCCCTGCATCTCTAGCAGCTCAATGCTAGAATATATTTCAGAAAGTCCCTTCTAGCTAAGAAAAACCAGAGCTAAAGCAGGGCCACACCCCAACCTGATACCAGTGAAAAATAGTGGCTTGGTCAAACAATGATCAGTCATAGACAGATGCCCATCTCCTTTTCTCTTTTCTGTTCAGATACAGTGGAAGTGAGGATGGGACAAGGTTGGTTTCAAAAGAAAATATCACGGTCTCCAAGTCAAGGTCTCCAGACATAGGATACCAAACAAGAGATACCACACTCCCTTGCTCAGAGAAACAGGGCAGTGAGGGACCTTTCTGGTAAAACCTGAGTCAGCAGGCCAGTACTTCAAGAGACCCCATCTTAATCCAGAGTTAAGTTACTTAAGATAAAGCTCTTCCCCATCCACACTGAAATAAAAAAAATTCAGTCCCCCTTCCCTAAATGGGATTTTACCAAAACAACTGGGCACTAAAATGCCTATCAGACACAACAGTTTCAGGCTCTGCAAAGCATTCTAAAAAAAGACCTGCGCTAAACAGGGTGGAGGCTAGAGAAATCAACAAGAACAGTACCTTGCTGCCATGATTGCTGGTTCCTAGACTGGGGAGGCAAGGGAAAGACAGAAATGTCAGTGTTCCCTGCTGTCAATACCAACAGCAAATGGCTGCACCACCCTGCGGCCTCTTTACCACTTTTCTATCTTCCTATAGCATCTGCTGTCAATACTTTATTAGGATATAATTTACATAAAACAAAAAATGTAGATTCTCAGTATACCTGTAGTATTTGAGTTCACGTTTCTTCCTAAATACTCCAAGACTTGCATCTGGCCAACCTCCCCCTCGTACCACAAGAGGGAAATAAACAGGTAATGGATGATCTGAGCAGAAGCAGCTCAAGGGGGGTTGCCAAAAATCCTACAATTTGCCCCCATGAAATCCTACCAAGACGACAGGGCATCCTAAAGGGGAGTGGCTCCTCTTTCATCCAGCTGGTCACCCTCAACATAAAGAAAAAAGCCTCTCTAGCGGGGAGTTACCCCACCCCACTTACCCTGTCTACACTCTTCCCAGGATCAAAGCTCTTAACCTTATGTTAAGTCAATTCCAATATCCTAGCATTACCCAGCCTCACCTGGGTTAAAATTCTTCCCTTGCCATGATTCAGAGACCACCTACCCTTCATACATAGCTCCCTAGAGTTGTAAAAGCCACTGAGAAATTCTGGTCATCCAGTAGTCAGCCCCTTAAGTCCCCTCCCCCACCTAAAAGTGTTTTGCTTCATCATCTCCAAGACAGGCCTGGGCACCAGGGGGTTAGATGGATTTTTTCTGCATAAGGCTGTCACCTTGGGACCCTTCTCAGGGCCACCCCAGGTGCAGACTAACAACTCCAGGGAATTTATTAGGGTAAGTGGAAAAGCCATGCCTGCCTTTATGAGCAGCCAGTCCTGCCACACTCACAGCTAGCATTTCCATCTCTTGCAAAACAGCTCCATGTTGTACGTGTGCATATGGGGGGAGTAAGGCAAAGGGGAATAGAACAACTGTTGCTGTGGATATCTTCATTTACCACCCCATGCATCCCCTTCCCCCCTGCCAACTCATTCTCTGGCACTCACCCGAGTGTGTGCTGCTCTGGGCTGAAGAATCTGAATCCTGGGTGCTCCAGGGTCGGTCCCAGCCCGTCAGACTGAGGGACTGCAGGCCAAGGCACAAGTCATTTGCATCTGGGAGGCCACGGGAAGATTCTTGCGCAGAGGTGGGGAAAAGCATCCTGCTTGTAACTGTTTCTTCAGAGTCCTGGAAGTCTGCTTTGGACGGGAGGACAGCAGAAACCTCAGAGTTAAGGACTGTTTTCCCCAATATTATCAACAGTAAATATTATTATTAATAGTTTCCCTAGGCTCAGGGTCCAGACATCCGAGCTAGTTGGAGGCTGCAGCCTCTGTCTCTGCACTTTTGGGGGCGTCAGAGCAAGAGCAGTTGCCATACAGCCCCCCTCCTCACATACACACCCCTATCCCGTCTGCATTACAGACTGGGCCAGCATGTGATCAGGCTGCTGATGCTTCCCGCTGCCAGTGACATCAGCCGGCTGAGCCGTGCAATAGAGAGCGGCATCATCCCTCACAGAACGGGGGAGGAGCAGGAGGGGACGACAGGGAGGAGACTTGCCTCCCAGGGAAAAGACAGCACAACAGCTACTAGGATAGTCTGGGTGCAGTGCCGGGAAGTCAGGGTTGCAAGGCAGCGCCCTCCGGTCTCCAGCAATGGTGGCCAAGCGGCCCTCAGGCACGACTGAAGTCCTCTCTGCTGACAGCAAAGCCAAAGCAGCCAACTGCCTGCTTGTGTAGCTCTGCCCTCCTGCCCCTCCCTTTCCCCCCCTCTGCTCTCCACCCCCAAACCCAAAAACACTCTAGTCCTGGACTCTCTCCAGCTGCTGGCTCAAGCCCTGGCTTTGCAGCCCAATGCAAAGCTTCACAATCCTGCTAGCAAAAATCTGTGTGCTCCAAGTGGCCCCTGAGCAGCACCCTGACACAGCAATGTTTACCACTGAGGAACAGGATAACCTTCAGAAAAACACTGTACACTTGGACCCTGGGGAACAGCACCTGGTGCTCCAGGCTTGTCTGAAGCAGCTTATCATAGAGAAAAGGGGTCAGCTTTGGTAGCAGGAAGAGTCACTGGGCTGTTCCAGGTATATCTCACAGGACATGGCCCACAATCCACATGCCAGAGTGAGACCTGCCCTAACTAGGATAATCCCGTTCCCAGGCTCCCTCATCCCAACAGGATGGGCATCAGTCATGAGCAGATATATCGGCCCAGTTCCTGCTCTCCCTCCCGCAACTGCAGGCAGAGACTGAGGAAACACTCCCAAAGCAGTGTTGACAGACCAAAACAAAAGCAACAGTCTCAGAAGTATTGTTATGCTATATTAGAAACACCATGCTCAGGAGCTTACATCACTCAGCTCTGACAACAGTGTTTCTCTTGCCCTTCCAGCAGCCCTCACAAAAATACTGGCCAGCCATGAGGGCACTGACACCTTTAACTGCCTGAGCCCTCTTTCAGGGGTGCTGCCAGAGCCAATGCTCTATTTCTGTGGCCACTCTCAGTTCTAGCAACAAAGTCTAAGAAACTTCAGCTTCTGGGGCAACCCCTTCAGGTCCCCTCCCACTGTGGGAGCTTTTCTGTCCTCTCAATAAATCCTGCTTTCTCACACAAAAAAAGAAAGTTCAGCTCCTGCAGTCTCCGCCATTTCCTTGTTGCTAATGTCTCCTCCCACATCGTCCTTTTCCAGCATGAACACTGGTCAGCAGGCTTCATCCTCATAAAGGAGGGTATGGCAACGGGTCCAGCCTTAGCAGGCAGGCTGCTCATACCTGGATTGGGCTGGTAGCATCCCACCTGCTTGTTCTCTTCTGATGCAAGGAGAAATAAGCAGATACAGGAAACATGCCCACCTGGGACCACCCATGACAGAGTCGGAGCAGGGCAGAAGAGGGTAAGGCTGCCATAGGAATAGCTGACCAGAGCTTCCTGTGGTATACTGTGTCCACAGATACTCAAGCTAGCCTAGAGGGGGAAAACAGTTCTTCCTTTGCAAGATTTTTTTTTTAAGCTTTGCTGCTGTGTCATCATCCATCCATGTTACTCCTGTCTGGTTGTAGACACTCTGCTTGCTCCCTGTCTGTGTATGTCAAAGCCTTGTTTATCACTGCACAGGCTGAGCAAGAACTCACCCATAATGGTGCTGCCCTCACCCCTGACTATTCCTCCCCATTTCTCTATGTTCACACTTCCCCCAAGCAAAGGATATACTTGAAAATTAACTCATATGTATCAATTACAAGAGCGTAATTCTTCCTTTAAAAACATACAATTTTTAGTAGAAAGAGCCTCAGGAAAAAAAATCCATATTTAAGTACTTATTTCCCCCTAAATCAGGTAAAAGGAGAGATCCCAAAAATGGAGTTTCTCTGGTCTCCTTGCGCTTATACAATAATCCTTTTCCAGAATCCTGTGGCAAATCATAAGACATTGAGATTAACATCTCCCAAGAATTTGTCTTTCAACTACCAGCCCAGTTCTCCTCTTCTGTGTGATTAAACACCTGTGACTGACCCACCCATCCAGCTACCAGCCCACCTTTGTCTATGTACTCATGACTGACCCACCCATCTACCCAGCTGTCAGAAATAGGAGAAACAGACCCCATCACCATGACATCAGCTCCTGTGAACACTTGTCTTCTCCCCTTCAAAAGGAGCTGTAAAAGCTTTCAACAACTCAAACATTCACTGCCAGGCTTTAAGTGTCTGGTACCCTCTCCAACCTTGGAGATGGGGAGCGGGTCTCTCTCCTGATCTACTTTCTAAATAAACTTTCTTTTCTAATCTAATTTCTGTGCAATTCTTCACAGACCCATGGCACCAGCTCAGCCACTAACTTAATACCATGTATCTACATAGTTCCTTCTATCCCAATCTGAAGGCAACTATGTCTAGAAGCAGCCATTCTCTACTCCCCTATAATCAGGGCATCTGTGTGTACGAAAATCCCCATACCTCAGGCAGAGAGAATGTTATAAACTATGCTCTTACTACTCAGTATAGTGTGGCAGACCAGCAATATCAGTATCATCAGGATACTTGCTTTCAACACTGAATCTCAGGCCCAATCTGAGACCAATGGATTTGGTCGAGATTCCCAGTTAATATGTATGTACATAGAAGTTTGAGCAACATTTATCTATACAACTACCACAACCTTCCAGCTCCAAGCTGAAAGACTCCAGGCCTGAACAACAGGTTTGTAAAAACCCCTTGAGGACCAAATGGCTACCAGCATCCAGGAGCTTGGAGATCTATATACAGTACAACACTATCTAACTTCTAGAACCCTCAATATAGAGCTCATCTTTATCTTTATCCAGACATTCCTCAATCAATCCACTGTTTCCTCCAGATAAAGGTTTTTACTACCATTGTAGTATTCCTTCACTAGACCCAAAAATCAATGGATGCCATACCTACTGAACTGTTAGTGTGGCAGACTGGGTAAAACCAACAGCTTTCGAAGTCTGATAAACCTTGCTCTGCTCACCAGGTCTGCCACTGTGTGATCTCAGTCAAGTTACTTGACCTTTCTTAGCATCTTTTCATTTGTAAAGTGGCAACAGCAGCCATTTTTCAGGTGTTTTGTGAGTATAAAAGAAAGCATTTGATACAGTGTCTGTATCTGGCACAAAGTATTTTATCAGTACAGTTCATTAAAAAAAATTTTTTAAATTCAGAGACAGAGTCTCACTCTGTCGCCCAAGCTAGAGTGCAGTGGTGTGGTCATGGTTCACTGGGGCCTGAACCTCCTGGGTTCACATGATCCTCTCTCCTTGGCCTCCTGAGTAGCTGGAACTACAGGCATATGTCACCATGTCCAGTTAAAATTTTTAAAATTTTCTATACAGGGTCTTGCTATATTGCTCAGGATGGTCTTAAACTCCTGGTCTCAAGCAATCCTTCCGCCTCGACCTCCCAAAGTTCTAGGATTATAGACGTGAATCACTGCACCCAGGATACTTTTGAGAGAGAAAAGGGGCAAAAGTTAATAATCATACCAGAACTAAAGTTTAAAAAGAGACAGTCTTAGACAAACTGGTAGGCATGATCACCATCTGCAGCCATTCATGTTCAGAAACAGTTTACTCAAAAAACCTCTTTTCTAATGGCTTCTTGATCCCATCTCATTTAACTTACCCAATCTGCTACAACTCTTCACTCCATACTGAAAGGAAGTTTGTTACATAAATTCAACACAGGCTAGCATGCAAAGAGTCAAAAGATCTGATACACAAAGGCTGATTTTAATAAGCAAAAGTCCATGTGTACTTCTCAAACTCACATCTTATGCCAGACATTTGGCCCTTCTTATTGGAGGATATTCTTTATAATCCTTTGCCCAGAACCAGCTAGGCACTCAAGACACTAAAAGCTGGTAACCAGCTAGGTTGAAGTGATCATTCTAAGGCAATCTATTTGAACAATGTCTCAAATGTCTCTCCTACAAGTTTTTTTTTAAAAAAAACCAATACCTAGCTGGGCTCGGTGGCTCAGCCTGTAATCCCACACCTTGGGAGGCTGAGGTGAGTGGATTGCCTGAGCCCACAGGTTTGAGACCCACCTGGGCAACTTGGTGAGACCTCATCTCT
>CAUYQG010108602.1:0-17032 GCA_963574415.1 Tarsius wallacei
ACAACAACAACAAAAATGCAGATCACGGGGGCAGTAGGAAACATATGGGATAAAGAAGGAATGAATGGTGGGCACTGTCATCATTCATTCATTGGCCCCCAGTGCCTTTACACACTGCTGTGGTGGTAGGTCATGGTGGCACCCACTGAGCCATGAGGACCACTCTATCTGAAAGGGGCATGCTGTGTTAATAAAAAGCCTATATGGAGAGTGTCTTATCCAAATATTTGTGAAAAAGAACAGTCCCTGTAGCTGGGCTGCTCTGGGCCAGGCAAGATCAGACATAGCATATGTTAGGATGGAGTTGTCATTTGGGTTACATTTAACATTCTCACATAATGGACTCTTTTGAACTTTTTAAAAGATATAAACAAAACATCATATCTCTCATGCATTTACTTCAGAGAGATTTTATGGTTGCCTGCCTAATGCTGACGTAAAATAGCTTTTGTCTTGAATGTTGGGGTCATTAGGTATCAATATTTGAAACACAAAGTTTACTCCTATCAGTTTTATTCTGCGCCTTTTTTGTTCTTGAAGTGCTAAATATAAAATTCATTTTAAGACATAATTTTATACTCCTAAATTTCATCAGGGCTCATTTTAAAGTTTACTCTCTACTTTATAAAATATGCAAAATATGGTTTAAGATATAAGGAATGCTTACAAACTGAGGCTTTGAGATTATAATGATAAAAATGAATCTCGCCCTGACTTTGGCAATGCACTGAGGTAACTATGACTGTCAAGGAGAACACAAAAGCTCAAAGTAATATTTACAGCATGACACAATGGCACATGCCTGTGGTCCCAGCTACTCGGGAAGCTAAGGTAGCAAAATTGCTTAAGCCCAAGGGTTTAAGGCCACCCTGAGCAACATAGCAAGACCGTGTCTCTAAAAATAATAACAATAATAATTAACCTAAATCAGGTGCTTAGGTATTTGCTTCTGGATGATGTGTGACTCACAGGGCAGGTATACAATATATTCAGCTAAAGGTTGACTCTCTAATGACATAATACAATTCTGGGGCCGCCATTATCTCACCTAGGCTAATGCACTTTAATGACATACAATGGGTGACATTAATGACATATGTGATAAATAATCCCCAGTGTTTCAACCCCTTCAATCATTTAACACTTGATTATGAAAAATGAGCAATATAGAATGAAGACCTTGTTTTGCACTGCTAAGATGCAAATTGAAATTTAGTATTTGGGATACAGTCCAAAGCCACCAACTCAGAAGTTCCTTCTGGCCCTGATTAGCAATAAGGAATGGGCTCCTGTGGGAGGGTAGTTCAGATGGATTGATATGGAGACCCACTATTGTCTGTCCATATTGCCTTGCCACAACCCCTAGAGAAGGGCATGGCAGGTGTTCAAGCACTCCTGCATGTGTCCACATTCCTGAGAGTTAACAAAAGGTGTGCTTCCCCTTATCTCCTAGGTACTCCCAGTAAGTAACTTCAAAGAATCTTTAACTTCCCTGAAGATTGTGCCCAATTAACTGAGAAATGTAAATCCCCATTTACTCCCTTTTCTTAGTAGTCAAAGGTTTAAATAATATAGTATCAAGGTACTCATAAATCTTGTGATTTGTATGACTTTGTATCAATGTAATTGTAAGTCTTGTGATTTGCATAACGTTTGTGTATAACAAAATGTAGTAACGTATAATGTCTTAGGCCCTGTTAACTCACTTTACTCTATGGCAAGCTTGATTAACGCTTCTGCTGGGTGTTACCAATAAGAAACTGTGAGATACCTCTGGTAACCAATGCTAGGAAGTGCAGACCACAAATGTCATTATTGACAAAATGTGGCTATAACTTAAATTCTATACAATGTTCTGCTAGTCATGTATAGGTACCAACAACCCTAAACTTATAAAATGAGACTGTAAAACTTGAAGAGTGAGCAGAACCATTTTAGAAAGGCCGGGAGCCTGGCTCTGCTCCCTGGATTCAGATTTAGAAATAAACTCTCTCTCTACCAGTTCCTGCCTCTCAATTTATTGGTTTCAACGGTTAGCAGCCGAGTGTTACTTGGACTGGAACAGGATGGCACTGGTAAGTGTGGAGTATTGTCTGAACATAGAATGTTTCCCCTTCCTTCTTCCTGTCTCCTCCCTCAGGGAGCAGCCTCTGGCCAAGGCTGGTCTCTGAAGGGTATGCATATTTCCAGTAATGAGTCATGGCAGGGGTCCCCAACCCTTGGACCAAGGTCCATACTGTCCATGGCCTGTTAGGAACCAGGCAGGAGGTGAGTGGCAGGAACTCAGAGCTCCATCTTCTGTCAGATCTGCGGTGGCATTAGATTCTCAAAGGAGTGCAGACTCTATTGTGAACTGCACATGTGAGGGATCTGGGCCGCAAGCTCTTTATGAGAATCTAATGTCTAATGATCCCCATCCCCCTCTGGTCCATGGAAAAATTTTCTTCCATGAAACCAGTTCCTGATGCCAAAAAGGTTGGAACCGCTGAGTCATGGGATGCAGATGACCAAGCAAAACTGAAAACAAGTAGTTGTCATGCTTAATCATGGAATTGTACATACCATATAGGAATTTGAATGATTAACTTGATTGCTTTGATTATAAAACTGCTTGCTATACTGCCCCGAGATACAGTTTCTTCACCAACCTTCTGCCACCGTGCCTCCCATAGTTTTAATAAACTAATGTCTTTCCCTGCTGGATCTCTGGGTGACTTCTTTGGAACAGGTAAACATTATGTGAAAGCCTTCTCAGAGTTAGGATTACCCGCATTACAATTGGTGTAGTCAGCAGGATGTTCCAGAGAAGCTTCCACCCCCCATTGTAATGGCCATGGGAGAGAAAGGGAGAGGAGGAATATCACTGGGGACAATACCAGGGTGGGCCACTGGTTCAATGTGGTTTGAAATTGCCATCTTGATAACTAGCTGGGGACTGCCACATGAGTACGGGGGCACCCCCAAAACACCAGCCAGACAGCTAGAATAATTGAAGACAGTTGATGATAAAGGACATTTTTAGAAAAAAAAGGCCAGCCATGCAGCTGTGGGATGACCCCTGCTTTGCACTCTCCAAGTGATTACTAAGCAAGAGATGGCCACTAGGACCCAGGTGCAGAAATTGCAAGAGTTAAGTCTGGAAAGAGATGCTTGGTTAACTCAGGCAGAAAGCAGTGACCAGCTAAATCACCGGCTGGAGCAGACTAGCAACCAGCTGTGCGACTTAGCATGCTGCTTTGTAAACGGGAAAGGAAAATGATTGCCTATGGTGTGCATCCGCACTATGGTAGCCCACAGTGAGTGAGATCCACGAAAATGGGATCTCACAGAGGAATCAGACTCCTCAAAGAAGGAGGATGAAATAGAAGTGAAAGAGGAGGTAGAAGAGCCCCCAGAGACAAGGGCTTGCCCAGTAATTATTCAGAAAATAAAGACACAACAGGAGTGGCCGGGGGGTCAAAATCCAACATGGCTGCCACCACCCTGCAGTATACGCACACTAGTGTGCACCCATATACTTCAGCAAACTGGTAGAACTGGCAGCAAAATTTAGAAATAAATGGAGAGTTGGAAAGGTAAGAGAACCCAACAGGGAAAAATGCTTCTGAAGGTCCCATAAAGGAGACCCGCAAGCAAATGTGGGTAGATTTGATTAAGGCAGGGGTGGATCCTAACAAGATAGATAAACAACCCAATGCAGTGTGGAAGGAAGGAAGCTTTAAACCCAAAGAAAAGAGTGAGCAGGCAGGCAGCTGCAGGGCAGAACCAAAGTGGGAAGGATCCCTAGAGGCCAGTCCTGGTGAGGCCATGGTTCAGGCAGAGCTCAGAGTGAGCCCCAGGTTGGCACACACACCAAGGCTTTGTTTATTGCTGAAATCATTTTGCTATTGACTATACCTATATTGCTGTGGGTGATATTGCAACACTTAGTGCATTATACACAACCTGAACTACAAAAACCAATAAGGATTATTTGGATGGTACCCAATATTGCTGATATCTTGGACCAACTAGGAACCTAATGGGGCACATATCATTTTGTAGTAGACTTGGCTAACGCTTTTTAAAATATTGATATTCATGCAGATTGTCAAGAACAGTTCGTATTCACCTGGGAAGGAAGACAATGGATATTCACGGTGCTACCGATGGGGTATCTGCACAGCTCTATGTTATTTAATGGCATGGTCACTCAAGATTGGAAAGCTGGAGGTGACCTGCAACATTATCTCTGTTTCATTATATAGATGATGTCATGCTAACCTGTGATTTTCTTGCAGACCTAGAGCAGGCAGCACCCCAGCTGATTGAACATTTGCAAGTAAAAGGACTATGGGCTGTTATTGACAAGATCCAAGCTTTTCCCCACCCAACACTACCCGAACAGCTACAAGAGTTTTGGGGCTTGTTGGAGTATTGGCAGCCATTTATCCCACATTTAGTGCAGATAGTACAACTCATATATATTAACCAAAAAAGATCCCAATGGAACTAGACAGAGGAGTGCCAATGGGCACTCAGTGCTGCCAAAAGTGCTGTGGGTGTCATCCAGGCATTGGGCATTCTAAACCAATCTCTTCCCTGTGAATTGGATGTAAATGTTACCCAGGAGGGATATGCTTGGGGGCTCTGGCAGTGGCAGGGGAAAGCTCTACTTCCCATTGGCTTTTAGTTACAGACCTGGAAAGACGCCGAAGCCTACCAGCTACAAGATGAAATGTGCTGGACAGAAAACACTGTGGGAAATTGCAAAAGCTTGGGGGCTCCCCAATAAATACTCTGACATAGTGACTGCTTGCAATGATTGTTCCTTATGTACTGAGAGGCACCTGTGGAAACTGCCAGCAGAAGGTGGACATATCAATCAGGGCCATGAGCCCTTGACCTGTTGGCAAGTAGACTATACTGGCCTCCATCCCATGTTGGAAGGAGCCTGGTTCTCCCTCACTTGTGTTGATACTACTACAGGATTACTGCAGGCCTTCCCTAGCAAACAAGCTACACAACGCTCAACCATCAGAGGACTGTCACAGCTTCTTGCAGCATATGGAAGTCATTGAGAGTGACTAGGGGACCCACTTTTCTGGACACCAAGTGCAACAGTGGGCTGAGTGATTACATATTGACTGATGATTTCACCTACCCTTCAATCCCACAGGTGCTGGTCTAATAGAAAGTTACAAGCATGCTAAAGGATGCTTTAAAGTCAGATCAGCACTCATTGCAAGGGTGAACAACCCAACTGAAGGAAGCAATCCATACTCTTAACAAGAGATCCCTTGCAGGCCATCCAACACCCCTAGACATGCTGACACAACCATGGGCAATGCCCCGAAGATGCAAATCCAAACACAAGAATCATCATTGCAACCAAACTGGGGAAGAGAGAATAACCTGTTGCTGCCCACCCCACAGGACATAGTACCCAGAGAGAAAGCTCTCCATTGGTCCTGGGAAGTTCAATCTGAGCCCCGTTGATGCTCCCTGCTTGCTCCCTGGGGAGAAGAAATAGATAATAATTTAGTTATTCATCCTATGATTATGGGGAGAAGGACAAATACCGTTAAGTGTAATATTCCCAGTTCTCAAATATTCAAAAGGGGAACTATTATCATTTCTATGTGGCAATTCAGGACACCGCCACTGTCCTTTCATGTTATGGACAAGAGGGCTCCTGGGCCTGATAGGGCATGGTATTCCAGGCTGGGAAGGCCTTCACAAAGAGTCACTGTGTTGTCATAGGATGGAAATGTTGCTTTTGTTTTACTTGATAATCAAGATTTACCTTTGCTTGTTTTGTTAATTTAAACTGCTCAGGAAGCAGGCTGGATCCCTGAACACCTGTGCCATACTTAAAACTGAATGCTGTGTATACATTCCTGACAGTGGTCATAACATGTCTATGGCCCTTAAGGCCCTGAATACTGAAATCAGTGCTGTTTCCCAAGTTTCTGAAGACTCCTTTTCCAAGTGGTTTGGATCACTAAGCTCGTTTTGACAAAAAGTAATAATATGTATTATAATCACTGTAGCAATTTTGCTGTTCGGATCCTATGTCCTTTATTGTGTATGCAGGATATGAATACAATGTTTGACTGGTGTATCCACCTAAGGAAACTGCGGATCAATGTTATCCGAAGACCATGAGGGTGGAAAAAGTCAATGTATGAGTGGAGTGTGGGGTGTTGTTCAAACATAGACTATTTCCCCTATACCTGGTTTCCTCCTGCCCAAGTGGCCCCTGGTCAAGGTTGGTCTCTGAAGGGTATGCATATTCCCAGTAATGAGTCATGGGATGCAGGTGGCCAAGCAAGGCTGAAAACAATGTAGTCATCATGCTTAATCAATGTAATTATACATGCTGTACAGGAATGTGAATGATTAGCTTGACTGCTTTCATTATAAAACTGCTTGCTACACTGCCCCGAGGAGCAGAGTCTTCACCAGCCTGCCGCCATTGGTGCCTTCTATACGTTTTTTTTTTTTAATTTCATTTTAAAGATATGGGGTACAATTCAGGATTCGGTATATAAGTGGTCATCATACAGGTAAAGTTTGGGCCTCCCTTTGGTCTCCACTTCACCTAGTTTGAGATCAGGTACACCCCCTCCCCCGGCAGTTTCAGGTACTACCAAGCCTTTTCTTATAGTATTATGATAAATGTTCAAGGTCCACTTATGAGTGAGTACATGTGGTACTCAGTTCTTTGTTTCTGTGATAGATCACTGAGTATGATTGACTCTAAACCCATCCAAGTTGCTGCGAAGTCCATAATTTTGTCCTTCTTTATGGATGCATAATATTCCATCATGTATATGTACCACATTTTTTATCCAGTCCAGTTTTGATAGTTGGTTCTATGTTTTTGCTATTGTGAATAGTGCTGCAATAAACATGTGTGTGCAAGTATCTTTCTTGTGGAGTGATTTAAGTTCCTCCAGGTATACTCCCAGAAGACGGATTGCTGGGTCATATGGAAGGTCAATTTCTAGTTCTTTTAGGAATCACTACACTGTTTTCCATACAGGTTGAGCTAGCTTGCATTCCCACCAACAAAGCAGAAGCATTCCCTTTCTCCACATCCTCTCCAGCATCTGTTGTTTTTTTGTTTTATTAATGATAGTCATTCTTACTGGAGTTATGTGGTATCTCAATGTGGTTTTGATTTGCATCTCTCTGATGATTAGTGAGGCTGAGCATTTTTTCATGTGTCTATTGGCTGCTCCTGTAAGTTTTAATAAACCAATGTCTTTCCCTGCTGGACTTCCAGGTGACTTCTTTATAATAGGTAAATATTATGCACAAGCACTCTCAGATTTGGGGTTACTGCATTACAGTAAGGAAGAACCTTCTAAGACTCAGGTATGGAGCTAACCCTCAAAATTGTTCCTATACAAAAATATGAAGTCAGGAAATTTTGCCCACTTTTAATCCCTCATGCCCCTTTCTTGGCCTGGTCCCCTTCCCCTCACCCTACCACTTCTCTCTCTTGCTTCCTCTCTAGTGGAGAAAGGGATGGGCCAAGGAAGGCCTCAAGGTCACTGTCTCTTTTCTAAATTCCTAGTTCTGATGTTCCAGTTATCCAGGTTGATTAGATCTGTTCAGACACCCAGACTCCCAGAAAATGAATTTGTAGCAGCATTCCAAATAATAATTTTAAAGAAACATAGTTTCCAGGTAGACTAATGAATAACCCATTCCCTCACTTATAAGACAGTCTGCTTACAAAGCAGAAAAGGCTGGACGTGGTGGCTCAGCCTGTAATCCCAGCCCTTTAGGAGGCCAATACGAAAGGACTGCCTGAGCCCGAGGATTCGACCAGTCTGGGCAACTTGGTGAGACCTCGACTCTACAATAAATCACAAAAAAACTAGTCGGGCATGGTGGCATGCATCTGCAGTTCCAGCTACTTGGAAGGCTGAGGCGGAAGGATCACCTAAACCCAGCAGGTCAAGGCTACGGTGGCTGTGAGTATGCCGCTGCACTCCAGCCTGGGTGACAAGAGACTCCAACTCAAAAAAAAGGGGGGGTGGTTCAGAAGAAAACTGCAACAGCTGAGACAGGCTAAGTTAGTCTGTGGCAACAAACAACTCCAAAACTTCAGTGGCTTACAACCAGAAAAGAGTGTCTCATTCACAATAAATGTCTACCACAACTCTGCTCCATGTCATATTCACTCAGGCTGCTGCAGCAAAAGGAAAAGAAAGATCATGAACCACAAGGGAGTGGCACTGGAGGAAGCGGGGGAAAGAATATTTGGAGAACAGCAATACAATCTTACCACAACAATCGATGAAATTATCTCTCTAAAGAGCTCCAAGCTGAGAGTCAAAAAACCAGGTTCCACTTCTATCTCTGCTGCCTAACCAACTCTTAACCTTAGACAAATCACTTCAACTGTCTGAACTTTACTTTCACAATCAAGAAAATAAGGGGATTGGATTTCATATCTCTCAAGTTACCTTCCAGGTTGGAAGCTGTGTGACCAGAGGTTCCTGACCGCTAAAATGGAAACCCTCTCACCAGTGAGGACCTGGAGCACACCACCAAAGTTTTCCTCTAAAAATTCTTCCTTTTTTTGTTTTGTTTTGAGTTGAGGTCCCACTATGTTGACCAGGCTAGCTGGACCTCCTGGGCTCAGGCTATCCTTCTGCCTCAGCCTCCTGAATAGCTGGGACTACAGGCATGTGCCATCATGCCTGGCTTTTTTTTTTAAGAGACAAGATTAAACTATGTTGCCCAGGCCAGTTTCAAACTCCTGGGCTAAAGCAATCCTCCTGCCTTGACTTCCCAAAGTGCTGCGATTACAGGTGTGAGCCACCACGCCGAGCCCTAAAAACTCTTCTAAGAGACAAATATTGCATGTTATCACTTATATGAGGAAGCTAAAAAAAAATTAAGCTCATGGAGACAGAGCATAGAATGATCGTTTCCAGAGGTTGGTACCAGAAGCATAGTGGGGAAGGGGAAATAAAGTAGGGATGGTTAATGGATACAAAAATACAGTTAGGATGAATAAGACCTAGTATTTGGCAGCACAATAGGGCCACCATAGTTAACAATAATTTATTGTATATTTTTAAATAACTAAAAGAATGAAATAGGAATGCTCCTAATACAAAGATATGATAAATGCTTGAGGTGATGGATACTCTAATTACTCTGATTTGATCATTACATACTGCATGCCTGTATGAAAATATCACATGAATCCCATAAATATATATATATCATATACTAATAATAATGAGAAATTTAGAATTGAAAAGTAAAAATAAAATCTCTTCCTAGTCCATTAGAAGGTGCCTTATTTGTGCTATAAAAAGCCTAATGTCTCCACTGGGGTTCCATATCTGAACTCCAGGACACAGGAGATGATTTGAGTGACTTTTCAATTCTCCCAAGGAGAGTTAATAATGAGCACCATTCTAGAAGGTACTTCTAGAAGAAAACCTATAGGAAATAAGTTAACTTATTGCATACAATGGATACCCATAGTACAGTGGAGTCTAATTCTCCCTTGGAACCAATTTGAGAAAGACTGCAATTGTCCCCTGCATCCTTTCTTCAGATTTGGAAGATCTCCACTAAAGCCTCTCCAAATCTTATGAAACATCCCATGCCCTCCCCAAATGTATGTACATTCTTAGGAGCTTACGATTTCCTGACCACTTCTGGCTCTTGCCGAGTCTCCCTGACACATTTCTTCTTATTCTGTTATCTCATCTCTGTCCAGGTGGGAAATGCAACTCCTTATCCTTCATCTAGCTGAAGGAAACCAGAAATCCTCAAGCAAAATGATTCTAAGTCATATTGTCTTTGACTTATGTTGCTATAATCGAATACCACTGACTGGGTAATTTCTAAAGAAAAAAATTATTATTTCTGACAGTTCTGGAAGCTGGGAAGTCCAATATCAAGGTGCTGGCATCTGGTGAGAGCCTTCTTCCTGTGTTCTTTCATAACAGAAGAGCAAGAGAGCACACATATGTGCACAAATGTGCACATGAGAAGTGGGGAGGGAAGGAGGAAGGGGAAGAAGAAGGGGGTCTAATTCATCTTTTCATCAGAAACCCACTCCCAGGGTAAATAACCCCTCCTGCTATGAGGACATTGATCCATTCATGAGAGCAGAGCCCTCAAGACCTAGTCACCTCTTAAAGGTCCCACCTTTCAAAATGTTGCACTGGTATTATGCTTCCAATATATGAACTTTGGAGGACACATTCAAACCATAGTCCATGTATTCCAGAAGTTAAAACCCCAACTAAAAAAATAGATCCTTAATGCCTTCTTCCCTCTTTCCTTCTGAGTACTGTAATTTTTCTTTTTATATTATTACCTAAATCTGATTCCAGGTAAACACCCATTCTATTTCTTTTTATTCCCCTTGTTTTCAAAATGTATTCTTGAATTGCTTTTCCAAGCTATACAAATTTGTTTACAAATACAAGCATCTCCATGCTTGTAGATCCTAACACAATTTCTGAAAATGGTTGGGGTGAGAGACCTTAGATTGTACTCAGGAATAAGAGAGCTGGTAAAACTGATGTGTCAAGAACTGAGGCAAACTGGTATCTGGCCCTGGCTTGTAGCTGCTTTCCTCCTTTCTTCAAACATGAGTATTTTTAGTGAATGTAGAATGTTCTATTTCAAAAATTTTTGAGTCCATGGTCTCACTTCTACATCAATTTCAACAGAAAACATTCTAAAAAGTATATATGTTCATAGCAAATACTAGATATTGGAAAATCTTATTCTAAAAGTCTTCCACCCTCCCACCACTGGGAATTTCTCATGGGTCTCTTTTCTCACAAACCTAGCCTCTGGCCATGTTGCCCATTCTCCCCTTCTCATTCTCATTTTCAGCCTCACTCTTTCTCTGGTCTTTGCTTACTCATTCATTTGCTTTCTTGCCCTCCAGTCCCCTTTTCCTCTTTCCTCTGACTTCATTCACCCCAGGAATTCCTATCCATTTCTATGTAGGCAATTTTGCCTATATATTTATTGTCTCCTTCCATTCAATGTCCAAATATTTCATCTCCCATCTTCTAAGCAGCCCATCAAAGAATTTTAGACCCTCTCTATACCAGTCGTTGTAATCAGATTTTTACCCTGCTGTGCTAGCTTAAAAGAAGCCATTTGGGAAAGGTCTAAATACTATTTTTAAGAGAGGTTTGACCAACTTAAGTATCCATGTCATCAAGTTTCTTATCAGTGACCTTAGCCTCTCAGTATCTGGGAACTGGGCTTCCTGTCTGTCTCAGTTCTCTTCTGTTGCACACAAACCACTCCAAAATTTAGTGGCTTAAAACAGCAACAATTTCATTCTCTTCCACCAGTTCCTTGGCTGACTGGGTCAAATGGGTGGTTCTCTTGCTCCTCGTGATGTCAACTGGGACTGTAGTTATCTGGGAGCCCAGCTGGCCTGGAACATTCAAGATGGCTCACTCACATGTCTGGCAGTAAATGCTGGCTGTCCACTGGGATCTTAACTGGAGCTGTTGACCATATACCTCAGTTCTCCTTCATGCAGCCTCTCCATGTGGCTTAGGCTTCTCACAGCATGGTCACTGGGTTATGAAAGGAAGTCACAAGAGGAGAAAGCATAAAATACCAGTTCTCTCAATGGCTGGGCCCAAACATCCGAGAATGTCAGCACAAAGGCATTCACAAGGCCAGCTTAGATTCACAAGGAGGGACAATAAGTTCTACCCTAGATGTAAAGAGAGGCATGTATATACAGAGGGAGGGAAGGAACTGTTGGGGCCATCTTCAGAGACTAACTAGCACATTACCCATAACTCCCAAGTACTCAGTGCTTGGTTCCCCAATACCTGCTGTCAGATCACTGTGACAATCAGATTTTGGACAATCTTCTAATTAGCTGACATAGGCTTACCATACTGACAATTTGGATCTTGGGCTATCCAAAGTTAGTCCATATTCTACTAGTCCTTTTATGTTGAAATTTTCTTGGTAAAACTCCTAGAATGTTTTTGTCTGCTACTGTTTTTATTTTTAGATCTTGATTGTATGGTTCAGGATGCAGTCTGGAAAATATAACCACACCAGTTGTTTTAGCAGAGAATACTGAATATAGGGACGTAGTAAAGCAATTGTTGATGGGGTAAAAAAAAGCTAAAAGGCAACACTGGATAACATAAAGACAGTAAACTGCAGGAAGCCCCTACCAACCCTGGGACTGGGAAAACAAAAGGAATAAGTTAGAGTTGGCAGAACCTAGAAGCTCAGAGGAGGGGCTACATGGATCTGGGACCCAGACCTCTGAGAAAGGGAGTTGCTTGGCTGATGCTGGTGCCTCAGAAGCTGAGAAGAGGGTCTCATGGAACTGGGACCCAAGTCTGTGAGGACAGATTGAAAGGCTGGCTCCAAGGGTGCTAAAAAAACTACATGAAAAGTGGAACTAATTGTGCTGGAACCAACTGCTGATGACAAAGAGAAGTGCAGTTGATGGGCTGATGCTGACAGAGGATGCAGATAGGAAAGAGCAGTTCCTTCTCCTTTGTCCACTCGTGTAGTCTTCTTCTAGTGTCCTTATAGGAAGAGCCCAACAGGGACAGCTGGCAAAGCAGAAATGTCTTGCAGAATCCCAGCCCCAGCATCACAAAGAAGAGTTTGGAATTGAGAAACGATGGCTTAATAACCTGCACACTGCTTTACCCTGAGTGGCAGGGATTTTACTGAGTTGTTTTATTTCCGTGATTGATGTTTATACTATTGTTTATGGAGATTGGTAGGGGGAGAGGAATTGCTAAGTCTGTGAGTGAAAATATACTTTCATCTACACCCCAACGTCATCTAGTTAACACTGAAGGGCTCCAGTCAGTAATCCACATTCCAGGGCAGCTATGCAAACATGGCCATCTGAATCTGCCCTAGGGTTTTTGTATTAGGTTAAGGGGTGTTAGAAATAATTTCTCACTGGTGAAATGAGTGGTGCTTAAGGTGTATGACAGGCTAGTAATACTGCATGGGACTCACAGCTCTTGCATAAATGAAAAAGAAGAATCCAGCACACTCAGCAGTCTACTAACATCTAGGCCCAGCATTCTATTTGATCTCATATTCCACTCTCTTCATAAAGGAAAGTGGAGCCTGATCTGACTAAAAGGCTTCCTTATCTGCCTTTGGGATATTGCTGAGTTAGCATTGGATTAAACCTTTGGTGCTTGTTGGAATGCTTGAAGAACTGAGAGTAAGAAGGCGACTGAGCTCACAGGAACAAGTTGCCTGTTTCATGATTGTTTGCTCTAACTACTTGTATGTTTAGCAGAACTTGGTCTGCAACTTGCTTTTACAGTTAAATCCCACCTGGTTGTGTGGTAAGCGGTACCAAATTTTCATCTATCCCTTTTTTTAAAAAAAAATTATTTCATTTTAAAGTTGTGGGGTGCAAGTCAGAATTATGTACATAAGTGGTTTAGGTACAGGGGAAGTTTTGAGCCTCCCATTGGACCTCACTTTGTCTGGATTAGAATCAGGCACCCTCACTGATGTTATATGCCCCCTACTCCCCTGGCAGTGCCCCACTAGTGTCAATTCCTTTCTTGTAATTTTTTTTTAGATTAGAAAATATAGTTCATTTAGAAAGTAAATGTGAGACAGAGAGAGAGAGGAGAGAGAGAGAGAGGGAGGAGATTCACCTCCCCAAGGCAGGGAAGAGGGCCAAAGCCAGGAAACATGGCAACAACCATCCCTCAAAGAGCACATGGCCACACCAGAGTCTAGTAAGGCAATGGCCTCTTGTAATATGATGATAGGTGTTCAGGGTCCATTTATGAGTGAGAAATCTTATATATTTAAATCTAGCAAATTACTACCATAGACATTTCTAAGTCTATGCAACTTGAATCAGTTATTTGTTTCTGTGATAGATCACTGAGTATGATAAACTCCAAATCCATCCAAGTCGCTGCAAAGTCCCTAAGTTTGTTGTTCTTTATGACTGCATAATATTCCATCATCTATATATATCATATTTTTTTATCCAGCCCAGTTTCAATGGGCAGCATGGTTGGTTCCATGTTTTTGCTATTGTAAATAGTGCTGCAATAAACATGTGTGTGCAGGTATCTTTTTTGTAGAATGATTTGAGTTACTCCAGGTATATTCCCAGAATGGGGATTGCTGGGCCAGATGGAAGGTCAATTTCAGTTCTTTTAGCAACCACCACACCGTTTTCCATAGAGGATGAATTAGTTTTCACTCCCACCAACAGTGTAGAAGCATTCCCTTTTCTCCACATCCTCGCCGGCATCTGTGGTTTTTGGTTTTATTAATGATGGCCATTCTTACTGGGGTTAGGTGGTATCTCAATGTGGTTTTGATTTGCATTTCTCTGATGATTAGTGAGGCTGAGCACTTTTTCATATGTCTTTTGGCTTGTATGTCTTCTTTTGAGAAATATCTATTCATGTCTTTTGCCCATTTTTGAATGGGACTGTTTGTTTTTTACTTTCAGCACATTCTTTTATCTATCTCTGATCGCAAGTCTTTCCCTCTGTTAATTAAAGAACCTGGTGATTACTGAGTAGCCATGCAGGTTTAGGTTCATTTACAAGAGCTCTAACAGTTCCAGTGGTAATGGCAGCATCACCAGTGCCTGAACCCCAAAGAAAAGATAATATTTAGAGGGGCAACTCAGAACAGCATGGTCAGCATATCATCCATTCATAAATATTTTCCTCCCAGGGTTTCTCCCCAGAAGTTGGGAAATGTGTGCATTGAGAAACCATTTCTTCACCTTTCAGCTCATTATCCTTCACTGCTCTATATCCTCCCCAACCCTCTCCCTCCACTCATCTCTCTCTCCCTTACCTCCTCTCCTCACCTAGGCCCTGCCCTGCTGGAGCTCCTCCCTCTGGCCATAGAACAATTCCACCTGGATTTTGAGAGGTTCACTCTGAAAGTGGGTGAGGAAATGGGCAGAAGAAAACTTTTGAAATAATTGGGAGATAAAGGGTAATAACAAAAGGACAGGAAAAATTACACATTTTGGAAGTGGTTAATCATACTACCTAGAGTTCTCCACATCCCTGCCTGAGCATTTAAGGTATAGTTCCCAAAGTCAATCAATCTCTGTCATTGCACCCCAACAGTCTCTCTCTCTCTCTCTCTCTCTCTCTCTCTCTCTCATCCCCACCTTCCTTTCCCTGCCTCCAAAGGGACTACTGATCTCATTTGAGAAACAATGTTTGCTGTTGCCAATCATGCCCTTCAGTTAACCTGGAAAGTTAAGACAAAACTTTAAAGGATCAGGCTTTGTACAAGAAGAAATTCAGAAAACAAAAAATAAACAAATGCACAAGTCTGTATACTGTAACCTAGGATAATTTTGGCCTGTGGGGGAAATGGAAACCATTTGGCACTTTCAGTCATGATTTCTGTTCTAATATTTGGCCAGGATGTGATTTTCCAGGGCATTCATGCAGTTCATTAAATATATTATTACGTTGGCTATGTTTCTCCTTCAATTTAAGAACACAGCTCCTAGGAAACATTTGCCTGAAATGAGTCCAAATAGTTTAAGCCTCAGAAGCAAATCCATTTTGACTAATAAAAGACTAATTCTCTAAGTAAAAGCAAGATGGTTTTTCTTAAATGAGAATGTAATTGTGAAATCCTATATCTTTAAATCTAGAAAATTACTACCATAGACATTTCTAAGCCTAGGCAACTTGGATCAGATTTCTCATCATCAGAAAAAGGAATAATTTCTCTATCATCAAAATTCGAAATGAGCTGCAAGAGCACGGGCCTCAGCTGGCAATTACCTCTTCAAGTAAACAAATCCATATGCTGAGACCCTGGAAGATTTGGGTCTTTTCCATTACTTTTCCCATTTCCCCTACATCCCCCCCCCCCACACCCCACCCTATACCACCTAACAGCCAATCACCTTCAAATCCTTAATCGGCAGTCTTGTCTGCCCTTTACTGGGGACTAGAAATGGTTCCTGCCTTTAATGAGATTTTCTTCCTCAAATTTCAGAGACAAAACATTATTGTTCATATTTTTATGTAGGCAGCTAGTCAGGTGTAACTGATCAACTCTCCCAACCCTCAAGCCAGAATTGCATAAATTGACACACTCTAAAAAAGAAAATTAGCATGTAACATCTGGATCTCTTCACTCAAAAATGCATCAATCAAGAATTAGTCTTAGCCCGGCTCGGTGGCTCAGCCTGTAATCCCGAGCCTTTGGGAGGCTGAGGTGAGTGGATTGCCTGAGCCTGCGGGTTCGAGACCCGCCTGGGCAACTTGGTGAGACCTCATCTCTACAATAAATAAAAAAATTAGCCGGGTGTGGTAGCGCGCGCCTGTAGTTCCAGCTACTTGGAAAGCTGGGGCAGAAGGATCGCTGGAGCCCAGCATGTCGAGGCTGTGGTGGCTGGGAGTGGCCACTGCATTCCAGTCTGGGCATCAGAGTGAGATGCCAACTCAGAAAAAAAAAGAAAAGAAAAGAGTGAATAAGACTCCAGAAAAACAAGATGCATCACTGAAAGAACTTGTAACAGAAATTTTGGCCATAAAAATTTCATCCAGGAAAAAAATAACAAGATGACAAGCATGGAAAGCAGAATTAATCGAGCAAAAGAAAGAATCTCAGAATTAGAAGATTAAAATAAGTATTTTACCCAAACTGTGAAAAACATAGGATGAAAACTCAGAAAGAAATAACAAAGCCTCCAAGAGATGTGCGATTATCTCAAGAGGCTGAAGCTACACCTGATTGGTATCTCAAAGGAAGAAAGAGAAATGGAGAGCACCTTGGAGCAAATATTCCAGGGGATTATCCAGGAAAACATTCCCCATGCCACCAGAGATGTGACCATCCAAACAAAAGAGATACAGAGAACCCCTGCAAGACACTAAATGAGAAAACCAACCACTAGACACATAGTAATTTGTCTACACAAAGTAGTTACAAAAGAAAAAATCCCAAAGGCAGCAAGAGAGAAAGGTCAGACTACCTATCAGGGAAAACCAATTAGAATAGCAGCAGACCT